>JAWDGP010000505.1:212500-410000 GCA_033675545.1 Elysia crispata
GTAAGAGATCATGACAACTCTATGATGTGGTCACAGATTGAAGGATGAACTTTGACCTCATTGTTTTTTCAGCTTGTTTTTTTGGTTTTTTTTTTGTTTTTGTTTTTTTTTTTGGTGGGGGGGGGGGGGGGGGGGGGGACAAGATAGACGTTACAGATACTCCATTGAGAAACTTCCAATCATGAGAGTAGTCTTTCCTTGTCACATGATCAAAACAAAGTAATATGGCGACCAGCGTCGAAATGGATTACAAAGTGTTGATACTAGGAGGTGAGAGAGATAAGTTTTTTTTTTCTTAGTTGCTAATCGTATTACTGAGGGAAGACAATTTAAGAAAGTGTTTTGAACTGTCTAGATCAAGATTTAAATATTGATTTTATTCCGGGTTTAGCTTTAGAACTAGTGTAGGCTTTGGCATGTCTTCCATCAGTTACCGGTGTGCTAAATTACGCATGATCTCAACGCTGCCTTGCTATGTTCGCATCTTTGACATGACTCACTTGGAGTCATCGAAAAGAGATCTATACAATGAATCATTTTTGCATTACTTTTTAGATTTTTAACACTAGATCTAGATACAGATTCCATGTCTAGATCTCAATTATAGTTCCATATCTAAGAAGTTACAGTTACTTGAGACATGATAAGATGATTGGGAAATATAAATTTTTATAGTCTATAGAAAAACCTTTATTTGCTGCATTACTCTGGTAAATTAAGAATTAAATCTAATTTAACATATAGGTCCATCAGGTAGCCTAGAAAGAGAATCTATCCTTTTTCATGAAGACTTTAGTAGCAGAAAATTTGGATTTAGATAGGGATTCGCCTCTCTAATTAAAACATTGAAATGAAACACTATAATCTATGAAACTCTTATTTTAGATCAATTGCTTTAGCATGCAGAAACACATAAATTTGATGCAGGATTAGTAAGTTTACCTTTTTTTTTTTAATTATTAGATTAAGAACAGGTCAAATAGATCTTGAATTTCATATGTGGAAAATGAACCTAGATCTAGACTCTAGATCTAGATGAATAGAGGCAAATATTAATTTCCTCATGATACCCCATATACCGACTGGGCAGCTATCAGGGTAGAGAAATACACTTTCCTTTATAATTACATTATAACTATAAGCTTGCTCAAGGTTATCAGTCATCCATCATGGCAGTGTACATTTTGTTTTCTCAACCTTGAGTTAAATTGGTTCTCTTCATGCAGAGTTCCACAATTTAATTGTTTAAATGAAAACTTTACTATCATACCATAATTGTAATGCTCAAGTTAAATAGCTGAAACTAGTTTTTGGTTGTGCAAAGAATGTGTTTATAAAATTTTTAAAATAAAAAGATTTGAATTTCTTATTTCTTAGTGATCTCCGACAAGGGTTTAAATCCAGAGTTGAGAAACTAACATTTATAACATTTGCATTGAGAGGTCCAAGCTAGATCTATCTATCTGTCTATAAATATATATATATATATATATATATATATATATATATATATATATATATATATATATATTCAAAAAAATTATAAACAGTTGTAGAAAGATAAGAACTTAATTATGATATAAATAAATATTATGGCAGTTTTAAAATTAAATGGTAAAATTTATGTCTTATTTGTAACTTGGAGTTGGATTCCCTAAGCTTAGAAAGAACTTGATATATATATATTTTTTTTGTCTGTATTTTTAATACCCTTGATTTAATCCCATTTCCTGCAGGTACAGGTTTCATTGGTCGCAACTTGGTCGACTACATGGTGAGAAACAATCTAGCCAAAAAGGTAAAGACGATGAATTTACTTGGTTTGGTCTCCCAATTATTGTTAAGATCTTGAAAGTCTGTTTATATTTACCCTCTGGCATTAATGTGATTGTGAAAATGACTGAGAGTTATTGAACAAAAACCAAGTCCCGGGTTGATGGTGGATTAGCTCTGGGTAGATGATGGATTAGTACTGATTAGTGCTGGGCTCTACCCGATTTTTTACTACCCGTCGAGTATCGGGACCCGAGGTGAAGGGTACCGCGGGCACGGCACATCCCGATCCTGGGCAGGCATTGCACACCCCGATCCGTGGCAGGCACGGCACACCCCAATCTGTGGCAGGCACGGTACACCCCGATCCGTGGCGGGCACGGCGCACCCCGATCCGTGGCAGGCACGGCACACCTCGATCCACTGCAAGGTGCGCCCCTGATCCGAGAGCCAAAAATTAAATCAAGGGACTCGGCACTGAATGCGACGACTCATCAAGTTACAGCTGAAAAGGCACACCCCTAACACTTCCCGGCACCTTTGTAAACGTACATACACAGACATACCCACATGCATGTGTCCATAGTCTACAGTATCACACACATCCTTTGGCTTAGTGTCGGTCATATCTAAAAATATAGATTAGACCTCGGCTGCATTGTGTAAAAAATGATTCCTTAGGGAAAAAAAACTGGCCAGTGGCTCAATGAGCGGGGTTGGGTGTGTCAACGCGGAGTGCCAACGCGAGGCGCCCAGTCGTCAGACAAGATTATTTTTTATTCGTTGTTTTGTTTTATTCTATTTTGTCATTTTCTTTTTTTCCGTTTCTTTTTGCTTCTCATTGACTTTTTATTATCTTAGTTTGTTTGGACATAATTAAAGTTTGATATGTATATAGGCATGCATTATCATTCAATTATTATTAAAAGGACAGAAGACTAAGATGATAAGCTATGATTGCATGATAAGTGACAAGCTTCTGTTCTTTAATTTACACTTATTTATAGTTTGACTTTCACATTAAATGTAACATGACAAAAAAAATAGAGATTATATCCCCCCCCCCCCCCAAAAAAAAAAAATCTAAATATGAATCGGTTATTTTTTTTTTCTTAAATGACAATGATAAAAATTATAACCTGAGCGTGCTGTTCCAACTCAAATTTATTAGGCCTAAGTATAATAATTCAAACAACAAATAAAGACCAGCAACAATCAGATTTAGTTCATTTAACAAAAATACAACAAAAGTTCTATTACAAACAAAAAATTGTCGCCTACTTGTCTGCACGAATCAGTTCAAAATCGACGGGCAGCATGTGACAATGAGAAGCTAACACGGATCCCACGGCAAGGCACAATACCGCGTACCGTGCATCTACTCGATGTGCCGTGGGTGTCGCTGCGTGCCGCGGGTAGGGTACCGATCCGTGCCGATAGCCCCAGCACTAGTACTGATTGCCCTGGGTTGATGATGGATTAGCCCTGGGTGCCTTGGGTAGATGATGGATTAGCCCTGGATTGATGATGGATTAGTTCTGGGTGCCTTGGGTTGATGATGGATTAGCCCTGGGTGCCCTGGATTGATGATTGATTAGCCCTGGGTGCCCTGGGTTGATGATAGATTAGCCCTGGGTGCCTTGGGTTGATGGATTAGCCTGGGTACCCTGGGTTGATGATGGGTTAACCCTGGGTGCCATGAATTGATGGATTAGCCCAAGGTGCCCTGGGTGCCTTGGGTTGATGGATTAGCCTCGGGTGCCCTGGGTTGATGATGGATTAGCCCAGGCTTTGAAGAATTCTCATATCATTCCATCAAGACCATGGTGCTTTTAATTCTGAGATTATCTTTGTATTTTTGGTCAGTCTTCTATTTTTTTCTTTATCTTTTTCATTTTCGTTTCTATTTTTTGTTTTATAATGTCCTTTAATCCATTTCATTTGCAGATCCGTGTGGTAGATAAAGTTCCACCCCAAATGGCATGGCTAAACACCAAACATTCCGTAAGTTTTAGCTCTCTTAAACACTTAAATGCTTGCTGGATGCTACAACAACCAGTTTACAGGCTGAATTGAAATTTAGGGAGGACCCAATTTATATCTTTTACCACCATTGTAAGGCATATTTCCAAAAGTTTTCTGAAAGAAGAAAGAGTAACTTTTAGATAAATTTGTGAGTTTGTTTTTTATAGTGATGAGGCATCTCTTTTCACAATTGTTTGAAGTTTATTTCCTCCTGCAACAAATCATATTTTTATCTGGCAGTCTTTAGAATCTATACTATTTTTCCTCTAGCCTTCCTGCTTCCTTTTTGTTTTTTATAGGAATGAGATACTGGAGAGTCAAAAGATATTTTCCATACATGTTTCTTCATCTTTTTGTTTTTTAAATTTTGCTCAAATCTTTGCAGGAATCTTTTTCCAGTCCAATGGTTGAATTCAAGCATTCTAATCTTATACATATCAGTAAGTATGAATGATCATAACAACAATTTAGACCTTTTAAAGACTGTGTCCATAGGCAACTAGGCTTGTTTTTCAAAGCATAACAAAAGTCCTTCAGATTATAGAGATCCTTCTCAAAGAAAAGGACCATAGATACTCCAGGTGGCTCAGGCAGAAGTCATTCGACTGATGTCGTCTGACAAATTCTTTAACTCCTCACCTTAGTGTTAAATGGCTATGGGCTTGCCAGCACGGTATGCTGGAGTAACATTCTGTTTCTATAAGCTGTTACTTTGTCAATTCAGAAAGGTAAATTTGTTGGTAATGGCTTGTCAGAAAACCTTTGTGAAGCTTTCTAAACAGCCATATAAATAATACATTTATTGATTGATTTTACATTTGCTGATTTGTGAAATTTATGCTTTTTTTTTTTTAGTGTGTTCTTTTGTTGTTGTTTTTTTTGTCTTTTATTTTTTATCTCAAGGAGCATAAGTAAAACAGATGTCTGCCTTAAATGTTCATAGTTGTTGATATTGTCTCATTTTTTTTTTCATTCATTCATAAGCTGTGTTAACGGAATTATCAGTTTATTGTATATTTGATAAGCTTCTAAATGATAAGACGACCACAAATCTTTATTGAAAAAGTCCACAAAAGTTCTGGGAGATGGGGAACAAATTTTGCTCTCAGGCTATTCAATTATCAATTTCTGGTTTTGTCGGGCTCGAGTTATGTGGGACTTTTCTCAAATCACCTTTGATGCCTCCTATGTTTTTAATTATTGATATATAATTATATATATAATTTTTTTTTTGGTAAATAGCATTATTACAATAAAACATTATTCTGATTATAGCAATTCTTATCTGTATTAGTGTTGTTTTTTTATGTTTTTTAAATATCTCTGTATCTCCAGGCTCTGTTGAGAAAGCTTTCTGTGATGATGAGGGAGAATTTGACTTTGTGATCAATTTGGCTGCAGAAACCAAGTATGGCCAGACAGAGCCTGTGAGTGTCCATTGTTTTGAATTGCTATTAGATTGCAATGAACATTATTGACAGATAAGTTTTTTGGTGGAGATTTGAGTGTCAAAAAGGCATTCTGGCTAATTTTTCTTTCAGTGTAATCTGGGAGAAAGAAAGAAGAGTGGGAGAGTAAGACAAGGGAGGGAGGAAGAGAAGAAGGATGATAAATTAAAAAAAAAATGAAAGAATGAGGGGTTCTCATAGTTAATGGGTCACATATTTCCACTGTTTTCTCCCACAGGTGTATAAAGAAGGCATCGAGCGGCTGAGCCTCAACTGTGCGGAGATGGCCAGCAGGCACAGAGTGAAGAAGTTTGTCGAGGTCTCCACAGCTCAGGTCTACTCTGGTGACAAGGTGAAGTTCAGACTGTGCTAAACATTCTGTTCAATAGTTATTGCTGAGCAAGTCAGTTGATTTGACTTTGGAAGATCTTGTAAATATATAAATATCATGTTTGATGTTTGAGATTTATTTCTAGAAAAACAGCATTTGAAAGTATGTTTTGACCCTGGGCTGAAGTCATTTTATTTTTCTGTCTAATCTACAGGCCATGAAGTGCACAAAGCCTGTATCAAATAGTATAAAATCGTTTCTCCAAAACTATATTAAAGTTAGGTTCCTATTTCTTGAAGACAATGCATTGTGTTTTTTTTTTTTAATGCAACTTCTGTATTTCTCCTTTCCTTTCTCTAGAGATTTTAGGCACTTTTTGATATTTTACAATCCATGTGACAATGCGAAGTAAAATAAATTTATTTAAGGCTTTAAAACATCCTTACTTATATGACTAAAGACTCTAACAAGGCTTAGCTTGATCGCATCATATTCATGCAGCCTGCTTGGTCTAGCCATGGGAAAGCCGAAAGTTTACCTAGAGTGTGTAGGTTTGAGTTTGAAGTCTGCACGATCCAACCAAAAGTGTTCTCTCGATTGCTCTCTTATAGAAGCCAACATCAGAAGAATCACACCTGGATCCGTGGACCAATCTGGCAAAGCACAAGCTTGAGGTGGAGAAAAGTCTGGCAAGTTTTGGGTCAGACCTGAACTATATAATTGTTCGTCCAGCCATAGTCTATGGACTCGGTGACAGGCATGGACTGAGTATGTTAAACATAGCCTGAGAAATTTTAATCCTTAGTCTTAGAGGAAAAGATAATAACCAATAAATTAAATTGGTACTTTCTATTAATGTTTTGTGCCAAATAATGTAACTCTGTGTCCGAGAAGATTATTTGAAAATTATCTTTTACATTTTGGATTTTTTAAATCCCAAGCAAATCGAAAGTTTTGCTTTGCGTTTTCAAGAGGAAAATATGTTTATATAGAAATAAAAGGCTACAAGATGCATAAATTGATAAATCAAAACTAGAACTGAAAAATCAAGGATAAGCATTGGTTTTACCCATAACTACCACATATTGATCTCTCCAAATAAGTCTATTTTCTTTTTGTTTTGCTCAGTATAGACTGCAATATCCTGAAAAAACTGTCACATCCTGTTTTTTTTAATGTTTGAGTAAAAATTGTTGTTTTAAAGAGAAATTCATTTTTCTTTTCATTCATCAGGTAATGTTATTGTATTTAATTTACGCCATTTCTGATTTATTTAACATCTCCTAGATACTCAGATGTTAATTCACTTGGGTTTTCATAGTTTCCAATCTGCATCTAATGATCCAACACTACATCAATTTTCATCAGCTCTTTCTTTTCCATCACAGCTCCCCGCATCATCATTGGCTCAATCTACAGATACATCAGGCAGAAGATGCAGGTAAGGATGTTCCCCCCTCCCAACAAGCACTAATATTAAGTTGTATTTAGAATCACTCCTGCCATGCCTGTAGCCCACCTCCACTCCCCACACCACTGCTTTCCTATACTACTTCCATTTGAATAGAACCTTACATCCTTTCTATTCCTTTTCCTGTTTATAAGCTTTTCACTCAACAAATTTTTCTCATAAAAGAAAAAAAAATCTGGAAAATAACCAGACTGTTATCTCTAGATATCATCATCATTTTGTGCTGCTAGACAGACAGTCACATGCACATATTGTCATCTTCAAGCATTGAGTCTGTCTAGAGAGAAATGCAATATGTACATATTGAACGGTTGATTTTTTTCCCTTTAGTTAAGGCAGACCAGACTAAAAGATCCCACCTCTGAATGAAGCAGCAAGGGATTGAATCCAAACCTTTTTCTTGTCAGCCCAATGCCCTATCTACTGAGCTATCTGGTATACCAACTATCAAAAGGAGATCTTCTCTTTTACTCGACATTTTTTACACCCATGTACCGAATGACTGAGCAAGAGGTGGGCCTATATGGCTTTAACTGTCGTCATTTCTACATTTTGCACTCATAGGATAGCAGAATTTGCTAACAATTAGACCCTTTCAAGTCTAAACCACATGTAAACCTTGCAGCGCTCGGAATATATGGGGAACTGAGCTGAGTTTTGTTCTCCATGGCAACAGAGGAATAAAGACATGGGTGCCTGTCGATTTTGGAATAGTGTCTGCTCAGTCATAAATATTTAGGAGAAGAGTCTGTTTGTGTGAAGGAAATTATAACTGCAACTTGGACGCATGATTAAAAATAAATGTCAGTTTTATGAATGTGCAAAAAAAAAATAATTTTCATTTCATTTGGTCATGGTCTGTAAAATTTCTTGTGAAACTAAAAGGCAAGGGCAGACTCTTTTCTGAATACATGTTTTTACCCATCACTTCTTCTCTGGAAAGGTGGAGGTAATAAAGAAACAAAGAAAGAACCAGAGAGGGAAAGCAGATGAGTTTGACGAATTTGTTGCTTTGAGGAACCCGAGTTCAAACTAATTATGCTCTATTGTCCTAAGTCTCTGATAGAGACCTGGCTTTGTCTTCAGCAAGATTTTCTTGTAAAAGCTGGTGTATAGAGAATACGAAAATCAGTTATTTGACAACAAAGCTGAAATTTTTATCACCAAGGCAACCATTAAATTCAACTGTGTATGCTCTCTGTCTGTTGCTTCGCCAGATGTTGTGGACTAAAGATCTGCATATGAGCACAGTGCATGTGGAGGATTTAGTTCGAGCCATCTGGCATCTATGTCACCATAGCAACAGAGGTCAGATCTTCAATGTGGCAGACAAAGGGAGCACAAGTAAGTGAGGCCTGGCAGTGGTGTTTGCCAGTGATTTCATATTCTGATCATTTGTTATGGTCGTTTGTTTTTGATTTCATGTATGATTATTGTTATTGTTTGAATGATTTTGACAGTAGCCAGAATCATTAATTACATCATTCACATTATCCTCATAAGTTACAGCTTTTGCATATCCAGAGTTTGAAGTATTTCAAATAAGGGTAGTCCAAAAACAGATTTTTTTTTTTTTTGCTCAGGTCGATTCTGGATACAAGCAAAGTTGAATAAATTAAATTGCTGTGGATGCAGTAGTGTAAATTTTTAGTTTCTTTTGTGATGTTGAATTTTCAACAAGTTTGGTTTTTTTTTTTTTTTACCCAAATCACTGATTTATTCCAGCCCACTCACAAAACAATTCTTAGGGTATAGACTAGTTCATGGAAAAGTAAATGCCGACTGTTAAGAAAATACAGTAGAAAAGTAAATTTGATTAGTAAAGCTATACAAGAGGGTTTCCTAAGCATACCTTTCAAGCTCAGAAAACCTCTAGAACTTGACAAAACTCTAAAAACCTTGTCGCGTCCAGGATTGTTTGTGATGTTTCAGCTTTGTTTAATCTTATTCATAGGAAACTATTATACAATGATTATGGTCATGCCAGATTGCGAATTGGCTTTGGCATTATTCAGTTGATATCAAATGATGATGTAGTATTGTTAAGACTCAAAAATGCAAATTCCAACTTATTTTGCAAAAGAACAGATTGTAATGCAATGATTACCTCTGCTCATGAAGCCATGAAACACAGAGAATGTTGAGTCAGGTGTCAATCCCTTACTTGTACTCTAATCTGAAGTAAGAGTATGAAATTTTTTCACCACAGTGTAATGTAATTTTTTTTTTATTCCCAAGCCCATAGACTCAATGACTGCAAAACTGAAGTTATATTGGATTAGCAATGGAATTTCTAATCTTTTGATATATTTTGTGTCTGATGGTTGGTTTCTTTCCTCCCCTCCTCTATCCCTCCCATGCAGCCCAGGGCACTGTGAGTAGCCTGGTGTCGGAGCTTTTCAACATCAACTATGATTTCCTTGGCTCCGTCTTGTCCAATTTGGCTCGGGTAAGTTGGTGGGGCTGATTCAGGCTCAGAACAAAGTTATAAAGCATAATTGTAAATCAGAAAGTCGCAAACATTCTAGTTTGACTGAAAAAGGCACCCAGTGCAAATGCATAATCTGGTGCTTTGCATTCATATTTTTTGATAAAAGATGCACTTATTTCTTGTCTCAGCTAGCAACCTTGTCTTGGTGTCCCCTTTGCTTATATCAGGAGATATTTTTGTTTTTAGGCATAGGCCGAAATAAAAGGGAAGATTTTTTGATGCATAAGGCCAAGCAGGTTGCCTCTGCTTCAAAGTTCATTTTTTTAAGAGAATCATCTTTAGATCTACAATTTTTTGAATCTTTGAAAAATGCTTGGCTATCCAGTGGTAGTTTTTACTTGTAGTCTGATATGAAAAAAACCATCAGGAAAATACGACCATTTGTTACTTTTAAAGGGATCCTGATTTTGACCCCATCATCCTGCTCTATATGATTTAGATTTCAACTCTGCATTTTCCAAATTGAAAAGAATCTTATTTGAGCCCTCTAGCGGTTAAGGTAAATTTTTGAAATTTGACTCAAAGGGTCAATGACATGTTAGGTGCAATAAATTTGATGTATGGGTAAGAGAAAGTTGTTTATGAATGTTTTGAATTGTTTTCCAGGTACGGATGTCAGATGTTGTGGATGACATCAATGAGAAACACATGCAGCCTTGGTCTGATGCGTGTCAGAGAGATGGCATTGTCAATACTCCCCTCACACCATTCATAGATCAAGTAGGTAGAGAGACCATATCATCAACACCCTACTCACTCTATACATAGATCAGGAAAGTAGAGAGACCGTAACATCAACACCTTGCTCATTCTATACATAGATCAAGTAGGTAGAGAGACTGTAACATCAATACTCTGCTCACGCTGTACATAGATCAAGTTGGCAGAGAGAGCGTAACATCAACACCCTGCTCACTCTTTACATAGATCAAGTAGGTAGAGAGACTGTAACATCAACACCCTGCTCACTCTGTACATAGATCAAGTTGGCAGAGAGAGCATAACATCAACACCCTGCTCACTCTGTACATAGATGAGGAAAGTAGAGAGACTGTAACATCAACACCCTGCTCACTCTGTACATAGATCAAGTTGGCAGAGAGACAGTAACACCAACACCCTGCTCACTCTATACATAGATCAAGTAGGTAGAGAGACAGTAACACCAACACCCTGCTCACTCTGTACATAGATCAAGTAGGTAGAGAGACAGTAACATCAACACCCTGCTCACTCTGTACATAGATCAAGTAGGTAGAGAGACAGTAACATCAACACCCTGCTCACTCTGTACATAGATCAAGTTGGCAGAGAGACAGTAACATCAATACCCTGCTCACTCTGTACATAGATCAAGTTGGCAGAGAGAGCGTAACACCAACACCCTGCTCACTCTGTACATAAATCAAGTTGGCAGAGAGACAGTAACATCAATACCTGCTCACTCTATACATAGATCAAGTAGGTAGAGAGACAGTAACATCAATACCTGCTCACTCTATACATAGATCAAGTTGGCAGAGAGACAGTAACATCAATACCCTGCTCACTCTATACATAGATTAGGTAGTAAGAAGGAAGAAGGTGTAACAGACCAAATGTGTCATACATCCTCTATATCATATTTTATGGAGTTTATATTTAGAACAATACATTTTTTTTTGCCTCTCACCCTCAGTGGTAAAATGTGCAAGAAATTATCAGTATATACTAGGGCTATTAAACTTTTAGGCTTGAAAATAGTATGAACAAGGAGTTGTATTTTCCATCACCAGATCCATTAAGATTGGTTTTTGATGGATTATACTAAATATATTTATGCCAAACTAGAATTTCAAAATAAATGCACTGATATAGTTTTTTATTTTTATTTTTAACCATTTAAAAAATTTAGTTAAGCTAATAATTTTGTTATAAAAATTTTTATATAGAATAGTAAATAAAAGAGAATTATAAATTTCATTTTTTTTTAAATACTATAGGGTATTATTTCAATCCATTAACAATCACTCACAAGGCAAAATCATAATGGCTTGGCTTTCTCATCACTAGAAATGCAATTTAGAGCGCACTCAATGTTTCTCATAGTGTTCAATACAAAAACTGCCTTTTATGACTTTAAATATTTCTTAGAAAATTAAGCATTAATGGGCAGAAACAGTATTGAAGTCAATATATCCAAAATCTTTGACATTGAGCAGAGAAAATAACCAAACTGTTAAAAAGTACAAAATCAAACTAGATTGAAAATCATAGATGCTATTAGAAAATTGAGTTTGAAATGGCCACTAGCAACCATTTAAAGCTATTTGTGCAATGACCTTAAGTCAAAAGTGCTTTTGCGATGATTTTCAAGTCCAATATGAACTGTTTGTATCTTGATTCCAATACTTAATATAATTAGTACTTGGTAAGTGGAGCAAGAAAGTTCAGTTGGCAGAGCACGAGGCTGGCAAAACAGAGGTACAGGACAGGGCGTGTTGAAGTGAGGAACTGAGTCTTGTCTCAACAGCTCTTATATTTGCTTCACAGATGCCCCACAGCTCCTTAAAATAAGTAATATCCCCATGAAGGTGTATTGAAGGCTTCAGGTTTTAAACCCTTTTCAGTGCATGTGGCCTTGAATGACAGGCAATGAAGAGAGTGCAGATTGAGAAAAAATCTGAGTCACAAAATCCCTCAGATTTTTAATATCTTAACAACTTATCAACCTGGATAGTTTAATTTTTCATTTATCACATTTTCCTAGATCTGCTTGGGCTTAATATAGGAAGATCTCTGGCGATGTTAGAATGTTAGATCTTGTACTTGCAGGCACAAACCATCACCAAATCCAAGTCTTGCTGTTCTCGGGTGATTTGAGTCATCTTATTACCTTATATCTGTCTCTGAGACTCATTGAACATTAAATAACTTCTATGTGGACATTACCTTTTCAGCCTCATTCTGTTTGTTGTGAACAGCTTTTGTCCGACAAAAAAAAGCTTGTATACCATGAGAGCTAGGTGGATTTTCATTTTAATTCTTTTCTTCCATTCTAGGAGCTTCTCTACAACAAACATCTCAACATTGATGGGACCAGGATAGAATCAACAGGATTCACCTACACCCACCCTACACTGGAACTGTCTAGTATGAAAGAGGTAGGGAGATGATAGGTAAACTTGATTACCAGGTTGTATTGATGGTGGATATGTAAAGTAAAGTGATTCCTGAACTTGATCTTAGTATAAGGGAACCAAGTGTAGGATCTGGATTTTTCTTGGCATACAGCATTGTGAGGTAGTTTGCCATTGCTTTCCTCGTCGCCTTTACTTTGGCAGAGTCTAGAGAGACCTAGCTATGGTGGATATGTAGATAATGTTAAAATTTTCTAATGAAAACATCATAATCTGCCAACAGAAAAATCAGAAGTTGTCCAACAAAATGCATAGTTAGTTCCTCTATTTGTAGACAAATCTGTAATTTGTAATTCAATCAAACTTCAAGCACCTGTTCTGCAAGTGCAAAATTGATAACCACATTATGAAAAATAAATCAAATGAAAGACAACATGTAAACTCTCACAAAAATGTAATATTTGTACGAACAAAAATCCCTAGAGGAATTGGAGTGGAGAAGATGGTGTCCTTCATAGGTTGTATACAGATAGGTGTATGTAAATCGGCACCAAAAGTAAAACTTTAAAAAAAGGTTTAAGAGTATCTTGTAAGCAAAAATGGTTGTAATAAGGTAAAATGTCTGTAAAAGAGCTTCCTTTTAGCTGCACTAATGCAGCATTGTATTCAGAGTCACAAAAAAAAAGCTGAAGGTTCTTACAGATTTGTTTGCATTATTACAAATAATAGAAAATACTTGACTAACTATAGCACAGAGAATTGTTAACACCCAATGCACAAAAATATATGTAGGCCTTTTAAAAGATGTTTGTGCAGTAGATTTGTTTGTTTGCATCATAATATCACAAAAAATAGAAAATGCATAATGAATTATAGCACAGAGACAATTTAACGCCAAAGAAATGTTGATAATTGATGAACAAAGAATACATGTATACCAGGAATAGACTGACTAGAGTGTAAACATCCCTGTCGTTTAAATAAATGCAACTTTTAAACATTGGCGTCACATAGTTTGGAACTGCTGTCATAAATGACCCATGCAAATACTTTTCATAGAATAATGAGAACCCTCCAAAGCATAGACAGCAAAGAGATAAAGTTACTGTGGTGCAAAAATAACCATCTGGAATTGTCTTCATTGGGACTCCTTCTTATCCCAAAAAGCACAATGATGTAGACTGAAAAGCTTGTCTCTGCACTAGCGGATTATTAGAACAAGTGTAGATCAACTTTGGGCAAGTTTGGCCAACTCAGTAACACCTGAATTAACATTTTCTAGAGACCGTTTAGAGAACCCTGAATGTTCTCAGTTTAGCAGTGAGTGCCAAGCTGATTTGCTTTTATTTTCCCGAAATTTTTACAGTCAGATGGTTTCAAAAATAAAATTCAATGAGCAGCCTGTATGCATATCTAGCCTTTTGTGAATAAATAGTTAAAGAAACAAAACAGAATCCAGGTTACAATGTCATTCTCAAAGTTTGCTATTATTTGGGGATAAATGGCATTTGCAGCAATGATTTCCTGCTGTGACAGACTATTCTGATAAAAAAAAGCTAGAGTTGAAATGGTTTGGTCTTAATATGATCATCCTGGTGCTAATCCAGATAGTGCTCTCCCAGTCCTGGTAGTTCAGGTAGAATTGCGCTGAAAATACAGTCAGAAAGAAAAATCAAAACTGGGTCCAATCTTGGAAATCATTAACTGCCTCTCAAATATAGATCCTAATTAACTGTAACTTCCCATATATTTCTCTTCTTTTTTTTTTCTGGTACTAGGCGTAGGACTTTATGAATGTATTATCTCCCCTGCAGATTCTTGAGGATTACCTCCAGCTGGGCCTTCTCCCTGCAAGTCTCACGGGCAGAGACACGTTTTACTCGAGGTCAGACATGGATCTACTGCAAGCAGAAGCCAGTGGCCTTCACCTTGGTGGGGACGGAGACTCAGAGGATTTTGTTCGTGATGCTGTCGAGGATCTCCCAGCAAGTTGACAATGACAACAAGTCCGTTTGCCGCTGTGTTCAGCTGGAGCTCAACAAAGTCTTTCCCGATCTTGAGGAATTTTTCGCCTTCAAGCTTATTCTGCATACCTTCCAAGCATTATCAAATTTTTCCAATTTTATTTGTCTAGCACTTTGCTGGGTGCAAGCTATCAAACTGCCAAATTTTTAATGTTGCCTACATTGCAGTATTGCCAAAAAAGGAACATTTTTTTTCCTCTCCATTATTTCTAGCCTTTTTTTTTTCACCTATATCCTTCTTATGAATACACATAGGAGATAATTTTTATGTGAAAAATTAACTTTTCGTCTTCTAGAGTCTAATAATTTTCTTCATTGTGTGAAAATTTCAATACTGTTTTTAGAGTGGGCAATTTATCACTCATCACCTTCTACAAGTGGTTATCAAAATGGTCTGGTTGTGACTCATTTTTCTGCGTCTTATTTTGAGAGAAGAAAGTTTCCCTGTAGCTAAATGGAAAAGTTTTAAGAAAAAAATGATCGTTGACTTCAAATCCAAAATAAATAATCAAAATAAAATCTATCATTTGACCAATGCATTTTAATTAAAATCGATAATCAAAAAAGATTAAAAAAATTGTTTAACTCCTCTACTTTTATTGCTTAAGCTTTAATGTAAACCACATTTGATTTGTATGTATGGTTGGCCAAAATTTGTTATAGTTTACATATGACATTTTTAGAATGCCTAAATTTGTTATTTTGTAACATTTTGATTCCCATATTGTGATTCAACTGCCAATTTTCTTGTTTACATTGCATTAGAAAATGAATATTCATGATGCAAGATTCATAATTAGTCATGTTTGAAAAGATCTCATCCTGTTATATTTTTTTTTGTTTCATTATTAACTCTTTACGCCCAAACAACTGCTGAATATGACCTGCAAAATCAATAATTATAATGATCGGCTGCCGCAGCATGTGGCCAATGCATCCCAGTAAACATAACTAATTAAAAGTGTGATAAATTGCAATTATTGTTTATGATACCTTAACTTTCATTATAATACTTTTGGTCCAAGAGGAGGTCTTTAAATGGGGAGAACCAACAGCTCATATCAGTCTTGAAAAAATATTCCTCAATGTTGGGCTTTGGGGTTAAATGTCATATTTTAATGAAATTTTTTTGCGTTGTTTCCATACACTTTTTGCATGTATGGAAAGATGTAAATTGCTTCACATATCAGTTTCCCAGCATGATTTAAACATATTTTGGTTTAGCTCTTTTAAATCAGGGGCAAATAATTATGGGAACATTAAGCCATATGCCTGGAGCCAGGATTTCACGCACAGCAGGGGTGTTTAGCATGTGTTTAGGAAAAATGTGTGTTCAAATAAAATTAATGTAGAGTATTAAATGAAAAGTTACATACCTTTGGCAGGTAATGCCATTGCATTTATCAGCCATGTTTTTTAGTTACAGCTTTATTTCTAATTTTTCTTTTTCTTTATTTTCAGACGACCATGCGCATAATTGTGCTTGGACCTTGAAAAGTTAATACTCTTAGAATAGATCTAGGCTTTCAGAAGGCTAAATTGTTTCTGTATAACATTTTCCAGAACAATTACAACCACCTAACTTTTTTTTTTTTTTGTTGTCCTTTTCTTTATTTTCAAATCAACAACAGATTTGAGGACCATGCACATAATTGTGCTGGGATCTTGAAAAGATAATATTCTTAGAATAGATCTAGGTTTTGAGAAATTTGGATTGTCTTAGTGTAACATTTTAGGAGAATTAAGGCTGTTTAACATCTCTAAGAGAGGGTTGCTGGAGGAGCACCAAGGCTAATGTGATTTTGACCTGCAGGACCAAACAAGGTTTAAGCTAGTCAGTTTGAGCATAACAGTTGACTGCATCTATACAGTATAACATGATCCAGACCAAAGACAATACTGATATTGGACAAAAAAAAGGTGTAGACAAAGTTAGAGAATGCATGGTAGCGCAAGGCAGGCTAATTAATTCCATCCATTTTTCTCTCTGTTGGAGAGCAAAGCAGTGGGGCAAGAAATGTTGCATCATCATCTTCA
Organism: Elysia crispata; assembly: GCA_033675545.1. Lineage (NCBI taxonomy): Eukaryota > Metazoa > Mollusca > Gastropoda > Plakobranchidae > Elysia > Elysia crispata. The sequence goes on from JAWDGP010000505.1 coordinate 229,220, forward strand.
TCTTCTCGGGGCTTTTCAAATCCAGCCTGCCATAGCCTTAATAGAGAAGTGATCTCTTCAGCAAGTGGTTATCTTGTCCACTCAAAGATAATATCAAAGTGTATTTGTTGTGTTAGAATAATATTGTAACGATTATATGGCATAAAATCCAGCCAGACATACACTTGTCAAGTGTGGATCTCTTAAGATAAATTCCAAGTAAATGTCTTGACTCTAAAGTCCCAGATTTTTTTTTTTCCATCAGTGTTTGAGATTTTATCAGACTTCACCTTGAATTGAAGTCTTGTCTTTAACCTGAATTGTTATGGAATGCTTTCATTGGATTTGTGCGATTCAATTTGAGATTTTCTGAGATGTAGAGCTCAAGTGCTTGTGTTGGCGTTTAACTAGGAATTCCCATGAAAGCTGTCTCGGAAGAAAATTGAAAATGAAAACATCCAAAATTGCCAAAGAAATGGTCATAATTTGTCCAACAAAAGACAAAACTTGCATAAACTGGATAATGCTTTGTTTGTGTTTTGTTTTTTTTTAATCAGTGGAGCGACCTACTTGTAACTTAATCAAAATTAAGATAAAATTATGCATGGCCACTTTGAACTTATTGCTCTCACAAAATATGGTGTCTGGAGACACAAGAGAGGATGGTAGCTTTCACAGCTCAGAGCACAAATAGTTTTTTAATGCAAGCTTTTTTGTGTTTATACTGAATTCTTTTAAAAATTTCATTAAATTTATTAAACTGTTTGTGAAGAATATTTTTTTTATTGCTTATTTACCTGCCTGTCTCTATCCTTCAATTTCTTAATATTATGTACAAGCTCTCCAGTTTAGCATGTGCAGTATCTCAATGAACAATTTTAGCCTTTGATCAAGTTCAAAAATATTGCACTGGGTGCACAAAGGTTTGCCCCTACCTCCATGAGTAAGTCATTATGTCTCTGTTCATCAGAGATGTGCCAAGCCAATTTTTTTTTTTTTTCAGATGTTTCCCCATTTGGCTTGTGTGATAAAGGTTATTCAATAAATACAAAGAGATCGCAAAAGGAACTGTCTGAGTTGTGAAAAAAATTAATTCAAAGCCAAGGAATCTGCCACAAATGTAAACAAAAATGATTTAAAGATCTATAGCAAGTTTGTTTATAAGAGCAACCTAAGTGTGGTGGTACTAATAACTTTCCCTCTCATACAAGAGAGTTTCCATGTTATTTGCCATATGCAGTAGCGTTTTTTGCAGGATCAGATTTAGATTTACAAAGAATTGGCCTTTTCAGGGTTGAAGATGTTGATTCTGAGCATGATGCAGAGATTTCTGTACTCATACATGAACATAAATTACATACTTAAGTTATTACTGCCTTTTTGGTTGATTTTATCTGTCAATATTTTTGTAAGTTGTACTTAGACTCCAAATGAATATTTGCTATCTTTTTATGATTTCATCTCTTACTGTTTACTTTTCTGGGTTATGTGCCAGTGTAAGGGAACATTTTGTTTTTCACTATATTAAAATAGATGTTTATTCTTGTTCTTGCTTGGCAACTTATTCTCTAAAATTTAAATAACTTCCTTTGAAGTTTTTGGTCTTTATACCTTTACTTGTAATCAAACTCTTATTCTCTATTATTCATTTGCAATTTTTTTTTTTTTTTTTTTGCTTTCAAATCAAAAGATTTCTTTGATTCTCAAAGTTTTAAAGGTGGATTTTCATGGTGGGAATAACAATATTTCATATCAAACATTTATACATATTTTCTACAATAAAAAATTGTGATCTCGTGTAAGCCTGTCCATCAGCACTGTATGCGTAATTTTTGCCTTTTTTTCTCATATTAATTTAGGTTTTGAAATTGGCAAACTTTTCACTTGCAAGGTATTGTTGAAGTGGTTCTGTTTTCTTAAGGTTGAACTTTGGGCTTGGCAAACTTTTCACTTGCAAGGTATTGTTGAAGTGGTTCTGTTTTCTTAAGGTTGAACTTTGGGCTCAATGCTGACTGACAGATGTTTCCTCATGCTTTGACTTCTTGTTTTTTTTTCCTCTTAATAAATATATGAATCTTATTTTTTAAAGTTTTTCATCACAGCCATTGCACTTATCACAAATGTGTATTGTAATGTTTTTTTTTTTGAGATTTTCTTTTTTTCTGTCAAAAGTGTGTTGAACAAAGGTATTTGGAGCTTAGTTATTTAAAGTGTATGGCTGCACCTAAAAATATCCTAACTTCGATCTAGTAGAAAAAAAACAATTATAAGCAGGGTTTTTATCACAAATTTATACATAGCATCAAATTATTTCTAAAATCTAAATTCTGATCTGTTATAGTGGTTGATTTTTAACACAAATTCTTTGCATGCCAGACTTCTTTTTAAATTTGTGTGTGTTTACTCAGTAGTATTTTCTGCTACGATATAATGTTTTTGTTAGGCTTACTGTTTATTGGTGGCTAATAGGGATCGACTTTTTGGATATATTTCTCATCTCTAAATTGATATTGATGAGACAAGTTTTTTTTTTCTCTCTCTTTTTAAGGCAGGAATGCTGATGATCTCCTGTAAAACCCTTACTGTTAGAATCTGCAGAGAAATTTGTCACATTTCGAAGAAACTCATGTGATCCCATTTCAGTAAAAACTCTTTCATATACAATGAGAACTCCTATAATGACTGAGGATTGTCTGAACCTACAAGTTTATCTTTATGAGCAAGCTATTAAAAACACAAAGGGAAAAAAAAGGGCTGAGATAATATGACCATTATCTTTATAAATTAGCTTGAAGGAGACTTTTTCAACAAGAATATTCCTCTAGCAATAGTTTTTTTTTTCTATTACAGAGATGTATAGTGCTTCAGTTCTTATTCTTGTTAATGTTGTCTTCAGAGAGTTTGAATAAAAAAAAAAAGAGGTTTTGAGATCTCTTTATTAATCAGGTTCTTCACACTCCCAATCACATTAGTTCAGAGGTCTCCTACACTCAGCGAAAAGAACACCGTTTATGCATTCCATAAGTCTTACGGTATTACTGTTTTATAAAGCTCGCATACATCAGGTTAAGACAAGGCAAGGCTGGCTAGATGAGACGCCATTGAAAAAAAAAATCAAAGGGGTGAAATCATCTTGTTGTTCGAGGGCTATATCAGACAATCAAAATACTGAAGTCAGTTATGATTTGTAAAAGTTGATTCTGGTCACTTACACCATTCCACAGCAGAATGCCATAAAAATTTTAATAGAAATACGCTAAATGTATGTGCTATCAACATATTATATGTAAATGCAAAGTGTTTGTGGGGACCAGGTCTTCAAGTATTTTGTTTCTTATTACAGATTTGAACATGTTTTTAACATTTATACCTTTTTTTCTTGTTGGTCTGATCTGTTACCGGGTATTTTTCCTTCTCTTTGTGTATGTTAACTTGGCACGGAAGAATTAAAAAAAAAAGTAGGGTTAAATAGGAACTGTTGTGTTTTTTTCCTGTTTTTTTTTTATCCATTTAAAAAAAAAAACCCACTTTTAGTCATCAACCTTCTTTAACATTTCGATCCATAAGAGCTAAGTAATAAAACTTAGAAAATGTTTCAGCTACAATGTATTTGATCTTTAACCTTAAGCTTGTAAGCGCTGCCTGATGCCTGAACTATTCCAAAACATGTGTGCTCTGTGTGTTCTGTGCCTGACTTTCTGTGGTTCTTGCCAGACTGGCCACACCCGCTCAACATCCAGACTAACAGCTTGCCATTTGGCTTTCTAATAAAGAATCAAATGGTGAATGAAAAACTTTGTTGCGACTTTAATCTTTTTTTGAGGAAATTGTTTGTTTTTGGTTTTGTTTTTGCTTTTCTGATGCTGTAGCTATATCTATCGCTCTCTTTTACTCTCTGATTTTCTTTATCATAATCATGTCCTCTGTCCGCTATTATTTTTTTTTATTACTGTGTAATTCCTTTTTTATCTTTTTGATTTTTAGGTACCAAAATATAACGGAAAGTTAGAAAATGACTTTCATCCATCTGTCTCCCTGCCTCTCTTTATCTCAGTATTTTTCCATCAGTTCAATTGTCCATCTGAATGCAAACTTTTATCTCTTTTATTATCATACTTATCACCATCATCATCAACTTTAACTTAACATTTTCAATTGTACTAGTGTTTTACTTCTTTCCATCGTCAGAATTTCAACAATTACGATTTTAATATGTTGACGCCTAGAAAGCCATGGCGGTTCAAACAACTTACAAACTAAAGAATTGGCGATACATGCACTTCCTTTTGGCTTCTTTAAAATGGGATAGACCTGGAACTATTCTTGTTTCAAGATCTTGATGCAAAACAGCAGATGCTAGACTCTTAGACTAAAAAGATCGAGTCTAAGTTGGTATCGCAAAGTTATGAAAAAAAAGATCGAATCTTAATCCGCCGAAAACGATGTTAGTACATGTAGAATGGTTCTAGAGGGTCTAGATTTAGAGTAGATAATCGAATAACCTTATAAATTCTGCATCATTCGATTACTAGCGACCGAAACGAAGACTGCGGTATTATAAGAGTTTTCAAATACAAAACCTGGAAGGGGACTTAACTTATACATTTTTTTTTCAGCTCAATCTTACGAGAAAGATACCACATAAACAAAACATTGATCCTAAGTTTGAATAAAAATAGAGTACATTCTTTTAATTCCATTCATGTATATCCAACGAAGGAGCACCAGGGTTAAAAACCACCCTAATATCCACCACGTGAGTTCGATCCCCATTCGGATGGTGAGTTTGGAGCCTCACTTTGTCAAGTTTCGCCCAGGGTTTTTGATTCATTCATTTATGTATCGTTAACATTCCGGCCAACTTTCGAAAAAAATATTTAAAAAGATGGTTTAGCTTGCAGCTAGATCGTTATGGCATCTATAGAACTATGAATATATAATCATACATATTGGAATGTGTACACTTTTAAAAGACATTGTTTTTTTATCTTTTTGATTGATAATAAAATTACTATAGATTTCAGAAAAAAAATTATTATCATTCATAAATTCATGTAATGGCCAAAATCATTTGCTTGTCATTATATTCTTTTATTTAAAAAAAAAACTGTTCTACATGCAGCAGTTAGACTAAAAAACCTAAAGAATGTAATACACTAGATCACACGTGCTGGAAAACTTCCTGGCCAAGGTTAACCTTGTGTAGGGCCTGGGCTAGGTACAACAGTTACAAACAATCGATCTGGTGAGGCTCGTACTGGGTCTGGTTCAGCTGGACCAGGTCACGAGAACACAGGAAGTACCTGGGCAAACAAGGTAGAGATGGTCTACAGATGGTCTACACAAGATGACACGAGTAGGGCAAGGATTAGTCCTACTAAACTACCACTACCACTACCACTTCTTCTTCTTCTCCTTCTTCTTCTTCTTCTTCTTCTTCTTCTTCTTCTTCTTCTTCTTCTTCTTCTTCTTCTTCTTCTTCTTCTTCTTCTTCTTCTTCTTCTTCTTCTTCTTCTACTACTACTACTACTACTACTACTACTACTACTACTACTACTACTACTACTACTACTACTACTACTACTACTACTACTACTACTACTACTACTACTACTACTACTACTACTAATACTACTGCTGCTGCTGCTGCTGCTGCTACTACTACTACTACTGCTGCTGCTGCTGCTACTACTACTACTACTACTACTACTACGACTACTGCTGCTGCTGCTGCTGCTGCTACTACTACTACTACTACTACTATAATAATAACTGCTTCTCCTGCTGCTGTTATTTCGTTTAGAAGGCCAACACGACTGGTCTTTTTAGTACTATTTATAGAATTACCGGACTACTGGTATCAAAATCGATATAGTTGCCGCATCTTCTGCTCTTGTTACCGTTGTTATATAACAAATGATGTTATATCTAATAAGTAGTTAATATGCGAGCTTACTTATATTTTTAGCATTACTATCAGAGATACTGCGTCCTTTACTTTTCTGTCAAGTTTAACCTATTTGTTTTCTGTCATGATTATTGTGGTATTTAGGCCTATAAAATCATACACATTATAATGATTTTTGCTTACAAGCCATTTATGCTGTCCCCATGCAAGACTTACCAAAACTTAGGAGACTTATATAATTTAGGTTTAGTACCAATCCTTACACTTACAGATGACAAAGATGGCGGTGCGGTATGATCCACTGCTGACCCGCCCGGCACCTCCTGACAGCTCGCTCTACCTCGCAGATGTCGTTCTCCGAGCCTCTCCGGACGCAAGTCTGGAGCTCATCGCTGAAGTGGAGTCCTGCCGGGCAGGACATGGGGACGTTCAGCCCGTTGGCGCACATGTAGAACCTGCTGCAGTCTTCGGCGTCAACGTAGAGGAAGGGGCCTGGATTTACGCCTTGCGGGCATCGGTTGGTGGCGGCTCTCGGAGCCGGGGTGGAGCTGGCTTGTTGTTCCTGGCAAGTGTCGAAAAAGGTATTCGGCTCTGCGCATGTCAAGTAGGTGTTGCTGAAGCGTAGGCCTGCCGGGCATGACATTGGGAAGTTGAATCCGTTGGAGCAGGTGAAGTATTTGGTGCAGTCGTCAGGATCGGCGTACAGATGGATGCCGGCGTTTGGGCCCTGGAGGCATTGGTTCTTGTCAGCGTTAGGGTTGCGTCTTACACGGGTTGAGGCGGTAGTCATCGCGATCAGGGCAAGGAAAGGTACTAAGATTTGAACCCAGGGTGCCAGCATGTTGCTTCGTGCTTAGTATACCCTTATTTCTTCCTTTATGACTAACCTGGTTGGGGAAGATTACGAAGAATGTTTTTTAAAGAAATATCTTGAATTCACAGGTTGGGGCAAAACTCTAGTCAAAATATTAAGACATAACTGTACACAAACAAATCATAAAAAAAAAAAAAATTAATATTAGAATATTCAAACAATGAAGTGATTAAAAAATCAACTGCAAAGAGAAAAAAAAGTAGAGTTTTTTTTTACGACCACCTTGGTCTTACCATTTAAAGTTTCAAAACTCAAGTCGTGTGTTTCTTCTCCCAGTTTAAGCTACAAGGAAGCTTTGTTCTTTGAAATTTCAACTGTTTTTCTCCTCTTCAGAAATCAGAGGTTTTATTGGCTGAGACGAGGCTTAGTTAGTAATGAAGACTATATGCCTCAGCGATTGGCCGAAACTTATAGTGAGAGCTGCTTGTTGTGTAAAGCAAAAAATTATCAAGTAGCTTCTTCACACATCAAATTACCAAGTAGTGTCTTCACACATCAAATTACCAAGTAGTGTCTTCACACATCGAATTACCAAGTAGCTTCTTCACACATCAAATTACCAAGTAGTGTCTTCACACATAGAATTACCAAGTAGCTTCTTCACAGATCAAATTTTACCAAATTGTGTCTTCACACATCGAATTACCAAGTAGCTTCTTCACACATCAAATTACCAAGTAGTGTCTTCACACATCGAATTACCAAGTAGCTTCTTCACACATCAAATTACCAAGTAGTGTCTTCACACATCGAATTACCAAGTAGCTTCTTCACACATCAAATTACCAAGTAGTGTGTTCACACATCGAATTACCAAGTAGCGTCTTCACACATCAAATTACCAAGTAGCGTCCTCACACATCAAATTACCAAGTAGTGTCTTCACACATCAAATTACCAAGTCGTGTCTTCACACATCAAATTTAGAACCTGAAGTGATAAAAAATTTGACACTTTTTTTTCTTCTCTTATTAAGCATAAAATGGGAAAAAAAATCGCTAAGTAGAATATAGAAGATTTGGAACGAGCAGTAGCTTTTCAAATGATTAAATTTTCTTCAGCGGTTTCGCACCAAAATACTCCAACCTCTTGATAGAGGTTCCCAGGCGCCTGTAGGGCTAGAAGCTCCGCCCTAGTAATGGAATCTGCAGTAACTCTCTACGCGGATTCAAGCCCAACACATGCGGTAGGTAAGATAAGGGCCTTATCTTTTGTTTCACTTCCACTCTGCCCGACGGAGGCTTAAGTTTGATATGCAAGAGGCCTGAGATCACAACCATGTGAGCGGACTATATTAAACAAGAAACATCCAAGCAAATCCCTGGCCAGAATGTTCTTAACCACGATGACTTTTTGACTTCTCAGAGGAGCAGCGCGTAACTCTGGCCCACTGAGAAGATCTTTCACAGGAACTGGCCAGCCCGCAAATCTCAAGTTTCAAGTTTCCTACGATCCAGGTCATGTGATACACAAGTATGGGTGAAAGGTGTTTCACAGTAACTGGCCAGCCCGCAAGTCTCAAGTTTCAAGTTTCCTACGATCCAGGTCATGTGATACACGAATATGGGTGAAAGGTGTTTCACAGCAACTGGCCAGCACGCAAGTCTCAAGTTTCAAGTTTCCTACGATCCAGGTCATGTGATACACGAATATGGGTGAAAGATGTTTCACAGTAACTGGCCAGCCCGCAAGTCTCAAGTTTCAAGTTTCCTACGATCCAGGTCATGTGATACATGAATATGGGTGAAAGATGTTTCACAGTAACTGGCCAGCACGCAAGTCTCAAGTTTCAAGTTTCCTACGATCCAGGTCATGTGATACATGAATATGGGTGAAAGGTGTTTCACAGCAACTGGCCAGCCCGCAAGTCTCAAGTTTCAAGTTTCCTACGCTCCAGGTCATGTGATACACAAATATGGGTGAAAGATGTTTCACAGTAACTGGCCAGCCCGCAAGTCTCAAGTTTCAAGTTTCCTACGATCCAGGTCATGTGATACATGAATATGGGTGAAAGGTGAATTAAATAAAACAAATGTCATTAGAAAGGAATAACTTACACTGACCGTTACAGGCATCAACGTTAAGAGAATACAGCTGACGCTTATCGAGATAATGTAAGACTGGAAGAGTGTTGTTCCATCTCTGGTGTTCCCCAAGGAACCAACAGGCGGAACAAGAACAACAACGACATAAACAAGCAAAATGCATGCACACAGTTTATTATACCTGAGATTTTTTTTCGAGATGGGAATAAGCTATTCCTTTGGTTTTTCATTATATGTGCTATGTTTTTTTTTTCCAACAAAGCTTGTTTTTAGAATTAAAAAGGCCTTAAGTATGTTCGAATGGCGGAATTTATTTTAATTAACGATGTAATTTTATTCAATAACTTCTTTCATTCAATGACTTCCGGCATACAAAATACATAATGGTTTTCATCTCGCAGCGCCACTTTCGCAGAAGGGACATAACTCTATCAGAAGATAAATCTCTTTTGTCCATCTTCCTCTTTTTTCCCTTATTATTTCTTATCCCGATTCTCGGCATGAGAGTCAAGAGATTAACATGATGGAGCGAACCCAGAACCTCTTAATCTGGGGGCTGAGCGTCTACCGCTCAACCACCACACAACGATGAAATCACGAAACACCAAAACTTGAGAGTGTCTGGGTGAGGGTTGGGTAGGGGGGTTGGTTTGTTCTGTTTCTTCCTTTATTTTGAATTGAATCTTCCCTGATCATTTGTCTTACTCTTTTTTTCTTTTTTTTTAAATTAGGTATTCTTCAATTTCGTCTCATTAACACCATTATTGCCTTCAAACCAGTCTTAAAATAATCAATAATTTTTGGCATCCTTTCCCATTGCAATTCACAAGCAATTATCAATCAACTTTTTTTAAATGAGTGAATGTGGAGATGGGAGTGGGGTGTTTTTGGTTGTTTTTTTCTTTTTCTTTTTCAAGCCTCCTGATTGCACTGTATTTCAAAATTCTTTCATTTAACTGATGTTTTATAAAATTACAAAATCCAAAATCCTTTTTGCAGAAAAGAAAAATTGATATGAATGTCCTTCGCAAGTATGTTTGCTTACTTTCTTGATATAATCATATATTTTAATAAACTTTCTATTTCACATATTTATGCATTAAAAAATAATACGTAAGTGTGTGCAAAGCAATTATATAAAAAAAAAAGTTCAAACTCCTGAGATGGAAAATAATCAGTTTCAAATTTAGATTCATTTCAAAGTTTACTAGATGGCGATAAATTACAGCACATAGGGCTTGAAGGGAATTTCTTCCTACCAATTTAACTTTACCTAAATGAAATGAATGTTTAATGGTCTATAGATGAAGATTTCCCTATTAGCGAATTGTCCTCTTTCTACTTCCTCATTGGTAGTGTGTAAACATTGATAATCGTATCCAAATTATCAAGAAATTGTGATTTTTTTGGGTGTGACTATTCATGGAAATACTATAAGGTAACCAATCAATTCTCAACTATAATCAGTGAATTCCCTTAAAATTCTAAATACCTACTATAATAATATGACGCAACAAAAGAAGATGAAGAATTATATGTATGTAGAAAATAATAGTTGTAATAATAAAAACAACAACAACAACGACGACAACAACAACAACAACAACAACAACAACAACAACAACAACAACAACAACAACAACAACAACAACAACAACAATAATAATAATAATAATAATAATAATAATAATAATAATAATAATAATAATAATAATAATAATAATAATAATAAATAACAATAATAATAATAGTAATAATAATAATAATAATAATGAAAATAATAATAATAATAATAATAATAATAATAATAATAATAATAATAATAATAATAATAATAATAATAATAATAATAATAATAATAATAATAATAATAATAATAATAATAATAATAATAATAATAATAATAATAATAATAATAATAATAATAATAATAATAATAATAATAATAATAATAATAACACTACTGCTATTGTATTACTTTTGCTACAGCTGCTGCTGCAACTGCTAATATTACTTCTATTACTTCTACTACTACTACTGCTACTACTACTACTACTACTACTACTACTACTACTACTACTACTACTACTACTACTACTACTACTACTACTACTGCTGCTGCTGCTGCTGCTACTTCAACTACTACTACTACTACTACTACTACTACTACTACTACTACTACTGACACATTTATTACTAATCCATATAGGCACTTTCTTCCACTGCTTACCTTTTCTATGCTTATAAAGATAGAAGAAATGGCTGAATCTCTTAACTTGGCTAAAAATTCCCTCTCGTCAGGCTAGGAGTATTGACTTTTCACCCTTGTGATGGAAAGCTTTATGAAACGTGCACTCTAACAAATATACATATTATACAGTCCAACCAGACCATGAGAGGTATTTTGTTTTGCTTTGTGTTCTTTTTCTTTTTTTTTTTGTGAATAAGTTTATCTTTTCTCTGTATCTCATTTCACTTCCTTCTCCCACCCATCCTCTTCATCAACATGCATAACGATTTTCTTGACGTTCCACAACGCTGGTTTTTATCAATGCGCAAATTCTAGGCCGAAAAAAAAACCAACTCATCCCAATTGGAAAGACAAAATTATTCTTTGATAAAGTGAAAGACTTTCTCCTAAGATACAGCAGTGTGGGCGGGCTACATCAGACAATATTAAAGAATCTCCAGAAGTCTTCTCAATGTATTTCCTTATTGGACAAAGCCCAATACTTCTTTAAGTACTAAGTACAAGTCATTGGCAGGCGTACAGTTTTTGTGTAATATTAGTCTTACAAGTAATTTTCATGTAGAAAATACTGGGCATGCCAAACTAAACATTTTGCGCAATAATAAGCTAATTAATTTTTTCCCTCTTGTATGTTCCCTTTATTTTTGATAGATCCTGGTCCTCCTCGTATCTACTCTTTCACAGATGACATTTTTAACGAGAGGAAAAACCTTTCACGCAAGAGTAGTATCAAAAGGCATTAAGTCAGGCGTTGAATGTTCAAAACTATAAAATATAGTTTTATAAGGACAGAACTTACTTCCTTCTTCTGCCTCTGTGTCTATATCTTTCTGGATATTAATTTTATATCTGTCTCTGGATTCCTATTTTTCTGGCCATCTGTGGATCTATCTTTCTCTCCGTGTGACCACCATTCTAGCCATCTATGTATCTATTTTTCTCTCCGTGTAACCAACGCTCTAGCCATCTATGTATCTATCTATCTCTCCGGAAACCACCATTCTGGCCATCTATGTATCTATCTATCTCTCCGGAAACCACCATTCTAGCCATCTATGTATCTATCTATCTCTCCGGTAACAACCATTCTGGCCATCTATGTATCTATCTTTCTCTCCCTGAGACTACTGTTCTACCCATCTATGTATCGATATTTCTGTCCGTGTGACTACCATTCTGGCCATCTACGTATCCATCTCTGTTCCTGTGTCTCCATCTTTCTCGCCATTTATAAAACTAATCACTGACGAAATGCTTCCGTTTTCTGGCTGCCTTTTTATTTATCTATGACTGTGTCACCATCTTTCTGGCCCACCTTGTATCTATTTCGCTCTCCGTTTCTCCAACTTTCTAATCATCTATGTATCTATCTATCTCCCTCTGTCTCTCTCTTCTCTCTGTCATTCTGTCTGTCATTCTGTCTGTCTGTCTGTCTGTCTGTCTGTCTATCTCTCTCTCTTTCTCTCTCTCTCTCTCTCTCTCTCTCTCTCTCTCTCTCTCTCTCTCTCTCTCTCTCTCTCTCTCTCTCTCTCTCTCTTTCACTCTCTCTGTGTTTGAGGCCCCTACTTTCTGATTGTTTGCGTATCTGGCTCTGACTCAGTGCCTCCATCTTTTTGGGCATCTCTGTATCTTTTTCTGAATCTGTATATCATTATTCCTGTGTGACCCTATTTAAGGGTCATCTTCGTATCTTCCTCTTTCTCATTGTATTCCTCTTCCTGGTTTTTAAGGTATCGGTATCCGTCTTAGTGTCTTCGTCTTTCTTGCCATCAATGTATCTATCTCTGTCTCCGTGTCTCCATCTTTCTGACCATCCATGTATCTATCTCTGTCTCCGTGTCTCCATCTTTCTGACCATCCATGTATCTATCTCTGTCTCCGTGTCTCCTACTTTCTTGCAATTTTTATATCTGACTGTGTGTCTGTGTCGCCCTTTTCTTGCCATCTCTGTGTGTCTCTTTCTTTCTAGAATCTTTTTTAACAATTTTTATTCATATATCTCTATGTCTGTGTCTCCATCCTTTTGACAATCTATGTTCAAATAACTCTGTCTCTATGTCTTGGTCTTTCTGAAAATCTCTGTATCTATCTCTGTCTCTGTGTCTTCACCTTTCTGACAATCTTTGTTTATATATAACTGTCTCTGTGTATCCATCTTTCTAACCATCTATGTATCTTTCTCTGTCCCTGTGTCTCAATCTTTCTGATCATCTATGGTTATATAATCTGTTTTTGTGTCTTCATCTTCCTGACTATCTTTGATCATATATCTCTGTCTCTGTGTCTCCATGTTACTGAAAATCTATGTATATATCGTTGTCTCTGTGTCTCCATCTTTCTGACATCCATGTTTTTTTATATCTTTCTGTCTAAGTTCCCATCTTTCTGACCATCTATGTATCTATCTCTGTCTCTGTGTCTACAACTTTCTGAGTATGTATGAATGTATCTCTATCTCTATTTCTCCATCTTTCTCACCATGTTTGTTCATATATCTTTGTTTCGTGTCTCCATATTTTTCACTATCTTAATCTCTGTCTTTGTGTCTCCATCTTTATGACCATCTATGTATCTATCTCTGTCTCTGGTTATCCATCTTTCTAACAATCTATATTCATATTTCTCTGTCTCTGTGTCTCTATATTTCTGATCATCTATAGTCGTATATCTCTGTCTCTATATCTTCATCTTTCTGAAATCTATGTATATTTCTCTGCCTCTGTGTCTCTAACTTTCTGATCATCTTTGTTCATAAATCTCTGTCTTTGTGACTCTATTTTCTGACAATCTATGGTCATATATCTCTGTCTCTGTGTCTCGATATTTCTATATATCTATCTTCATATATATCTCTGTCTAATTGTCTCTATCCTACTAACCATCTATGTATATATCTCTGTCTCTGTGTCTCCATCTTTCTGACAATCTATGTATTTATCTCTGTCACTGTGAATCCATCTTTCTGACCATCTATATTCATCTATCTCTGTCTTTATGTCTACATCTTCCTTAACATCTATGTTTTCATATCTCTGTCTCTGTGTGTTCAACTTTCTGACCATCTATTTGTATATATCTCTGTCTCTGTGTCTCCATCTTTCTGACAATCTATGTATCTATCTCTGTCACTGTGAATACATCTTTCTGACCATCTATATTCATCTATCTCTGTCTTTATGTCTACATCTTCCTTAACATCTATGTTTTCATATCTCTGTCTCTATGTGTTTAACTTTTTGACAATCTATGTATCTATCTCTGTCTCTGTGTGTTCAACTTTCTGACCATCTATTCGTATATATCTCTGTCTTTGTGTCTCCATCTTCCTGACCATCTATGTATCTATGTCAGACTCTGTGTGTCCACTATCTGAACATCTACACTTCTACCTCTGTCTCTGTGTCTTAATCTTTCTGACCATCTTTATTCATATATCTCTGTGTCTGTGTCTTTATCGTTTTGACAATCTAAGTTCAAATATCTCTATCTGCATGTTTCGGCCTTTCTGAAAATCTCTGTGTCTATCTCTGTCTCTGTTTTTCCACCTTTCTGGCAATCTATATCCTTATATGTCTGAATTTATATCTACATCTCCCTTAACATCTCTATTCATATATCTCTGTCTCTATTTCCATCTTTCTGACCATCTATGTATCTATATCTGTCTCAGTGTCTTCATGTTCAAAAATCTCTGTCTCTATCACTCCTTTTTTCTGACCATCTATGTATCTGTCTCTGTCTTTGTGTGTCCATTTTCTGACGATCTATATATTTATATCTGTTTCTGTGTCTCAAAGTTTCTAACCATCTATCTTCATATATCTCTGTCTAAAATTAATGTCTTTATCTTTGTGACCATCTATGTATCTATCTCTCTGTCTCTCTGTCCTCATATTTCTGATATGTATCTGTGTCTCTGTGTCTCCATCTCTGTGTCTATGTTTAAATATTTCTAAAAATTTATGTATATATCTCTATCTCTGTGTCTATGTTTTAATCTGTCTAACAATCTATGTATATATCTCTGTCTCTGTGTCTCCATCTCTGTGACTATGTTTTAATCTTTCTGAAAATCTATGTATATATCTCTGTCTCTGTGTCTCCATCTTTATGACCATCTATTTATCAATCTCTGTCTCTGTGTCTCTATCTTTATGACCATCTATTTATCAATCTCTGTCTCTGTGTCTCTATCTTTACGACTATCTATGTATCTATCTCTGTGATTGTGTCTCCATCTTTCTGAACAACTAAGCATCTATCTATGTCTCGGTGTGTCCATCTTTCTGACATTCTATGTTTTTACATCTTTGTTTCTAAGTCTCTATCTTTCTGACTATCTATGTTTTTACATCTTTGTTTCTAAGTCTCTATCTTTCTGACATTTTATGTTTTTACATCTTTGTTTCTAAGTCTCTATCTTTCTGACATTCTATGTTTTTACATCTTTGTTTCTAAGTCTCTATCTTTCTGACATTCTATGTTTTTACATCTTTGTTTCTAAGTCTCTATCTTTCTGACATCTATGTTTTTACATCTTTGTTTCTAAGTCTCTATCTTTCTGACATCTATGTTTTTACATCTTTGTTTCTAAGTCTCTATCTTTCTGACATTCTATGTTTATATATCTCTGCCTCAGTGTCTCCATCTTTCTAACCATCTATGTATGTATATCTGTGTCTGTGTCTCCAACTTTCTTACCATGTATCTATGTATCTCTGTCTCTATTTCTCGATATTGCTGACCATGTATGTTCATATATCTTTGCCTCTTTGTCTCCATATTTCTGATCATCTACCAATCTATCTCTGTCTCTGTGTCTCCATCTTTCTGACCATCTATATTCATAAATCTCTATCTCTATGTCAAAATTTTTCTGACCATCTATTTATCGGTCTCTGTATGTCCATCTTTCTGACGATCTATGTTCATATATCGCTGTCTAAATGTCTTTATTTATGTGACCATCTATGTATCTATATTTGTCTTCCTGTCTCCATCTTCCTGACCATATAGATATATTTATATATCTCTGTCTCTGAGTCTCCAAATTTCTAACGATCAATGTATCTATCTTTTAATGTCCATTTTTCTGACCATCTATATACCTATCTCTGTGTCCTTGTCTCCTTGTTTCTTATCTATGTATCTGTCTCTGTCTCTGTGTGTCCATCTTTCTGACCATCTATGTATCTATCTCTGTCTGTGTGTCTCCATCTATACGACTATCTATGTATCTATCTCTGTGTCTGTGTCTCTATCTTTACGACTATCTATGTATCTATCTCTGTGTTTGTGTCTCTATCTTTACGACTATCTATGTATCTATCTCTGTGTCTGTGTTTCTATCTTTACGACTATCTATGTATCTATCTCTTTGTTTGTGTCTCCATCTATACGACTATCTATGTATCTATCTCTGTGTCTGTGTTTCTATCTTTACGACTATCTATGTATCTATCTCTGTCTGTGTGTCTCCATCTATACGACTATTTATGTATCTATCTCTGTGTCTGTGTCTCTATCTTTACGACTATCTATGTATCTATCTCTGTCTGTGTGTCTCCATCTATACGACTATTTATGTATCTATCTCTGTGTCTGTGTCTCTATCTTTACGACTATCTATGTATCTATCTCTGTCTGTGTGTCTCCATCTATACGACTATCTATGTATCTATCTCTGTGTCTGTGTCTCTATCTTTACGACTATTTATGTATCTATCTCTGTGTTTGTGTCTCTATCTTTACGACTATCTATGTATCTATCTCTGTGTTTGTGTCTCCATCTATACGACTATCTATGTATCTATCTCTGTGTCTGTGTTTCTATCTTTACGACTATCTATGTATCTAACTCTGTCTGTGTGTCTCCATCTATACGACTATCTATGTATCTATCTCTGTGTCTGTGTCTCTATCTTTACGACTATCTATGTATCTATCTCTGTGTTTGTGTCTCTATCTTTACGACTATCTATGTATCTATCTCTGTGTCTGTGTCTCTATCTTTACGACTATCTATTTATCTATCTCTGTGTTTGTGTCTCTATCTTTACGACTATCTATGTATCTATCTATGTCTCTGCGTATCTTTCTTTCTGCTTATCTATGATCATATATCTTTGTCTCTGTGTCTCAATCTTTTTGACCATTTAACTATCTGTCTCTGTGTCTCTATATTTTTGACAATCTTTGTTGATGTATTCCGTCTGTGTCTCCAACTTTCTAACCATCTATTAATCTCTCTCTCTCTCTCTCCGTCTCCATCTTTCTGACCATCTGTGTATCTATGTCTGTCTCTGTGTCTCCATCTTTCTAAACTTTAACATTCATATATCTATGTCTATATGTCTCCAACGCTCTGATGATCTATTTATCCATCTCTGTCTATGTGTCTCCATCTTTCTGACCATCTATAAAACTAGCTCTGTCTATGTGTCTCCATCCTTCTGACCATCTATAAAACTAGCTCTGTCTATGTGTCTCCATCCTTCTGACCATCTATAAAACTAGCTCTGTCTATGTGTCTCCATCCTTCTGACCATCTATAAAACTAGCTCTGTCTATGTGTCTCTATCTTTCTGACCATCTATAAAACTAGCTCTGTCTATGTGTCTCCATCTTTCTGACCATTTATAAAACTAGCTCTGTCTATGTGTCTCCATCCTTCTGACCATCTATAAAACTAGCTCTGTCTATGTGTCTCCATCCTTCTGACCATGTATAAAACTAGCTCTGTCTATGTGTCTCCATCTTTCTGACCATCTATAAAACTAGCTCTGTCTATGTGTCTCCATCCTTCTGACCATCTATAAAACTAGCTCTGTCTATGTGTCTCCATCCTTCTGACCATGTATAAAACTAGCTCTGTCTATGTGTCTCCATCCTTCTGACCATCTATAAAACTAGCTCTGTCTATGTGTCTCCATCCTTCTGACCATCTATAAAACTAGCTCTGTCTATGTGTCTCCATCCTTCTGACCATTTATAAAACTAGCTCTGTCTATGTGTCTCCATCCTTCTGACCATCTATAAAACTAGCTCTGTCTATGTGTCTCCATCCTTCTGACCATCTATAAAACTAGCTCTGTCTATGTGTCTCCATCCTTCTGACCATTTATAAAACTAGCTCTGTCTATGTGTCTCCATCCTTCTGACCATCTATAAAACTAGCTCTGTCTATGTGTCTCCATCCTTCTGACCATCTATAAAACTAGCTCTGTCTATGTGTCTCTATCTTTCTGACCATCTATAAAACTAGCTCTGTCTATGTGTCTCCATCCTTCTGACCATTTATAAAACTAGCTCTGTCTATGTGTCTCCATCCTTCTGACCATCTATAAAACTAGCTCTGTCTATGCGTCTCCATCCTTCTGACCATCTATAAAACTAGCTCTGTCTATGTGTCTCCATCCTTCTGACCATCTATAAAACTAGCTCTGTCTATGTGTCTCCATCCTTCTGATCATCTATAAAACTAGCTCTGTCTATGTGTCTCTGTCTCTCTGACCATCTATGTTCACATATCTATGTTTTTATGTCTCCATTTTTCAAATCATCTATGTATATATCTCTGTCCTTATGTGTTCATCTTTCTGAGCATCTATCTTCAAGTATCTCTTTTTTGTGTCTGAAGCTTTCTGATCATCTATCTCTTTCTCTGTGTCCCCGTCTTTCTTACCACCTATGTATCTAACTCTCTCTCTCTCTCTCTCTCTCTCTCTCTCTCTCTCTCTCTCTCTCTCTCTCTCTCTCTCTCTCTCTCTCTCTCTCTCTCTCTCTCTCTCTCTCTCTCTCTCTCTCTCTCTCTCTCTCTCTCTCTCTCTCTCTCTCTCTCTCTCTCTCTCTCTCTCTCTCTCTCTCTCTCTCTCTCTCTCTCTTCATCTTTATGAATATCTACGTATCTATCTCTGTCTCTGTGTGTCCATCTTTCTGATCATCTATATATATATATCTCTGTGTCTCCATCTTTCTAAACATCAATGTACATATATCTCTGTCTCTGTTTCTCCAACTGTCCGAAAATCTTTATATTTATCTTTGTCTCTGTGTCTCCATCTTTCTGACTATCTACGTATCTATCTCTGTCTCTGTGTCTCCATCTCTCTGACCATTTCTGTTCATGTACCTCTATCCCTGTGTTTTCATCTTTCTGAACATCTGTTTTCCTATATGTCTGTCTCTGTGTCTACACCTTTCTGACCATCTATGTATGTATAAATGTCTCTTTGTCTCCATATTTCTTATCATCTCCGTTGAAATATCTTCGTCTTTAATTCTCCTTTTTAGTGCCATCTATATATCTATCTCTGCCTCTGTGTCTCTATCCTTCCGACTATCTATATATTTATCTCTGGCTCTCTGTCTATATCTTTCTGACCATATATGTTCTTATATCTCTGTCTTTTTGTCTAAATATTTCTGAATATGCAAATATATGTCTCTATGTCTCCAAGTTTCTGACCATTTATTTATCCATCTCGGTCTATGTGTCTCTATCTTTCTACCTTTCAATGTATCAAACTCTATCTCTGTGTCTCATTCTTTCTGACCAACTATGCATCTGTCTCTGTCTCTGTGTCTCCAACTTTCTGACCATCTTTGTATCTAGCTCTATCTATGTACTCGATCTTTTTGAGTATCTTTGTGTCTATCTTTGTCCATGTATGTCAATCTTTCGGATAATCTATTTTCATTTATCTCTGTCTCTCTGTCTCCATCTTTCTAACCATTTATGTATATAAATGTCTGTATAAATTCATCTTTCTGACCATCTTTATTCATATATCTCTGTCTCTGTGTCTCAGATTTTCTGAACATCTATGTATCTATTTTTGACTCTGTCTCCATCTTTCTGAATATCTATGTAACTATCTCTATTTTTGTGTCTCCATCTTCCTGACTATCTATGTATCTGTCTTTGTCTCTATGTCTCTCTTTTTGACCATCAATTTCCCTATATTTCTGTCTTAATGTCTCCATCTTTCTGACCATTAATTTCCATTTATATCTGTCTCTGTGTCTCTTGTGACCAGGTTTTTTTTTTATTTATATCTGTCTTTGTCTCTGCATCTTTTTTCCCATATATGTATCTTTCTCTGTAAGTATCCATCTTTCTGACTATCTATGTATCGATCTCTGTCTCCGTGTCTCAAACTTTCTGACTATCTTCGTATCTATCTCTCTCTTGTGTCTCCATCTTTCTGACTATCTATGTATCTATCTTTTCTCTGTGTCCATCTTTCTGAATATCTATGTATCTATCTTTTCTCTGTGTCCATCTTTCTGGCTCTCTTTTTTCATATATGTCTGCCTCTGTGTCTCTCTTTTTTTTACCATATGTGTATCTATCTTTGTCTGTGTAACTCCACCTTTCTTACTATCTATGTATTTATCTCTATCTCTGTGTCTTTCTCTGCCGAACCATCTATATTCTTATATATTTGTCGCTATGTCTCCATGTTTCTAAACATCTATGTATATATCTCTGTGTTTCCATGTTCTTGGCAATCTATGTATCTATCCTTGTCTCTGTGTCTTGATCTTTCTGACCATCTATGTCTTTATCTTTGTGTCTGTGTCTCCATCTTTCTGACTATCTATGTATCTATCTCTATCTCTGTGTTTCAATCCTTCTTACCATTTATATATCTATCTCTGTCTCTGTGTCTCCATCTTTCTGTCTATCTTTGTATCTATCTCTGTCTCTATGTCTCCTTCTTTCTGACTATCTTCCTATCTATAACTGTCTCTATGTTTCCATCTTTCTGACCATCTATGTTCATATATCCCTATCTCTGTGTCTTCGACTTTCTTAACATCTATGTTTCAATCTCTTTTTCTGTCTCTTCTTCTTTCTGGTTATCTACGTATCTATCTCTGTCTCTGTGTCTCCATTTTTTGACCATCTATGTTCATATGTCTCTATCTCATATCTTCATCTTTCTGACCATCATTGTATCTATCTCTGTCTGTGTGTCTCCATCTTTCGGACTATCTATGTCTCTGTGTTTTCATCTTTTTGACCATCTACGTTCGCATATCTCTATCTCTGTGTCTCCTTCTTTCTGAATATCTATGTATCTGTCTCTGTCCATCTGTCTGAATATCTACGTTCATATTTCTTTCTGTCTCCAATTTTCTGACCATATGTGTATCTACTTCTTTCTCTGCTTCTCCATCTTCCTGACCATCTATGTTCATATACCTGTGTCTCTTTGTCTCCACCTTTTTTTACCATCAATGTATTTATCTCTCTCTTAAGCCTCCATTTTTCTGACCATCTATGTATCTATCTTTATCTCTGTGTCTCCATCTTTCTGTCTCTGTATCTCCATTTTGTGGACTATCTGTGTATCTATCTCTGTCTCTTCAACTCCATCTTTCTTACCATCTATGTATTCATCTCTGTCTCTGTGTCTCTATCTGCTTGAACATCTTTGTTCATATATCATTGTCTCTATGTCTCAAAATTTTTCTGAACATTTACGTATATATCACTGTCTATGAGTCTCCATCTTTCTGAACATTAATTTTCTTATATCTCTGTCTCTGTGTCTACATCTTACTATATCAATGTATCTATCTCTGTCACTGTGTGTCCATCTTTCTGACCATCTTTGTTCATATGTCTCTGTTTCTGGGTCTCCACGTTTTTGATCATCTATGCATCTATCTCAGACTCTGTATCTTTCTCTTTCTGACCATCTATGTATCTATCTCTGTCTCAGTGTCTCCATCTTTCTGACTATCTATTTTCATATATCTCTGTCTCTGTGTCTCCATTTTTCTGACCATCTATGTATCTATCTCTGTCTCAGTGTCTCCATCTTTCTGACTATCTATTTTCATATATCTCTGTCTCTGTGTCTCCATCTTTCTGACTATTTATGTATTGTCTCCATTATGTTTCTATCTCTGCCTCTGTGTCTCCAGAATCGGGTTAAAATTATCAAGAATTTTATCCATATATAGTACAAAAATAGTTCCAAACAAACATCGCAGCTTTTTTAGAGCCGTAAATTTAGCGTACACTATGGTGTAACAGTTCATTTTCATGACATTTTAACTTGTCTAGGCACCACTAGGCTATTGTCTACCGACTGAAGTCGCAACTCTACCAGGTAAAGAAATCCGGTGTCTGGTTGTGGTATATTCGCTTGCCAGTCCAACACTCTACCAAATGCGTTTCCATTATCTAAGGCAGGACCAAGCTACGTCTAGTTATTATATGTTCTCAACAAAAATCACCTATTTTCACGTGGACTTGAACACAACATCTTTTGATCGCAAGACTAGACTTTGGATCCGTGCTTCTGACGCGATCAAAGATTATGTTTTTTCTAACGGCACGGTGTCATCCAGACAGTGGTAAACCCTCAACTTTACATCAAGTAGATGGTAATTCTGATTCTGGTACAGGGAGTGCCTCGGAGTTGAGTCTCGCGGAACAGATCTTCCCAGAATCTTTCTTCACTCAATATATATATATATATATATATATATATATATATATATATATATATATATATATATATATATATATATATAAAACAATGTCACCCTTTTTTCAGCCTTCAGCAGGAAATGCGTATTGACAAACTGTTTATGAAACTGAGGTAGAGGCACCCTAACTTGTAAACTGAAAGTCTTTTTTTTTAATCTTTTCCAGACAGATATTTGTGGCCTGTTTGCGAACCTCAGCATATTTTGTGTGTCTCTAGAGCTGAAGGATCTACGTGTATATCTTTGATAATATTATCACATATAACTCAATCAGTAGAGTGTTCGCATTGCAGTATGGTGGTCCAGGGTTCAATTCCTGGCAGAAACATCTGATGGAGTCAAGTCATAAATCCAACCATCTTATCCCTGACTTTACCGAATTTTGTTATTGCCGTATAAAACTCAATTCTTAGAAGCTCTGAAAGAAACCAAGAAAACACTTCTTAAATCAATGGTTTCCTCCATAAAAGTCTATAAATTTTGTCTGAACTTGATAATCAGCAAAAATTAATTTTCAAATCTCAAATCTCAACTTCCTTGAATCATTTGCATTCGATCATGCGATAAAATTAACTGGCGCGAAGATTCAGGAAGATGTATGCGCATTGAACCGGTATGGACATATGGATTAACTTTACATTACTGATTTTACTCCCCATACCCCCAGCCCTTCCTTTCCTCCTCCTCCACGCCTCAGCACCCAACAACCTTCCTCTTTACCTACACACAATTGATCCAAAGACAGCGGGGTCCGTGTGTGTGTGGATGTGTACAGTATGGGTGTGTATGGGGAGGGGGGGGGGTTGGGATATCAAGCCGAATTAACTTTTGATGTCAGCTGCCGATCCATTCAGAATTCCCCCCCCCCCCCTTAAGCTGCAGGCGAATGGAGTTGTGCAGCGATGCAGCCAGTTGCTCTATTAGAGATAGAAACTCGTGTGACAGGTTTACATAGCGATTTTTTAACAGCGTCCTTTGTATAACCTTATCTCAAAATCTTTTTTTGCTTCAAAGGCAAATTGTTTTCGGAAAAACTTCTTCCTGGTCTAGCAAATAAGCTTGAATGATAAGCGCATGGGTGATTTGAAAGTATGTGGTTATCGTAGCTGTCATCATTATTGTGTCTCTTCTTATTATTATTTTTATTATTATTATTATTATTATTATTATTATTATTATTATTATTATTATTATTATTATTATTATTATTATTATTATTATTATTATAATATCAACATCACCATCATAATAATCATCATTTTACTCTCCCCCATCCCCAAAAAAAACAAAACCTTTTTTGCTTACTTGAAATGGAAAAAGTACTTTATTTCATTTGTTTTTGTGTTTATTTAAATGTTATAGCCAAGCTCTTGTATTCTCCTCAAATCTTGTTCAGGTAGTTGTAGAGATTTAAGGCCTGGGCCTAACTTGTTCGCCCATCAATTTTTTGTCTGCTAAGTTTTCTGGATAGTACAAGTTTACTTACACACATTCTCAGCTTTCTGTCAACCTTGGCTCTATTACATACATTCTCAGCTCTCTGTCAACCTTGGCTCTATTACACACATTCTCAGCTCTCTGTCAACCTTCGCTCTATTACACACATTCTCAGCTTTCTGTCAACCTTGGCTCTACTACACACATTCTCAGCTTTCTGTCAACCTTGGCTCTACTACATACATTCTCAGCTCTCTGTCAACCTTGGCTCTACTACACACATTCTCAGCTCTCTGTCAACCTTGGCTCTATTACACACATTCTCAGCTCTCTGTCAACCTTGGCTCTACTACATACATTCTCAGCTCTCTGTCAACCTTGGCTCTATTACATACATTCTCAGCTTTCTGTCAACCTTGGCTCTACTACATACATTCTCAGCTTTCTGTCAACCTTGGCTCTACTACATACATTCTCAGCTTTCTGTCAACCTTGGCTCTACTACATACATTCTCAGCTTTCTGTCAACCTTGGCTCTACTACATACATTCTTATGTTAGGGCTGATTTGATGGGATTGGGAGTTGATCCCCACCTCCAAAACTGATGACCCATGCGTTATTTGAACCCCTTTTTGTTGTAAGTCTAACACTCCAGTGACTAAGCTACTGGTATCTGGAAACTCGAGCACCTTGATGATGACCCATGCGATATTTGAACCCCTCTTTATTGTAAGTCCAACACTCCAGTGACTAAGCTACCGGTATCTGGAAACTCGACCACCTTGATGATGACCCATGCGATATTTGAACCCCTCTTTATTGTAAGTCCAACACTCCAGTGACTGAGCTACCGGTATCTGGAAACTCGACCACCTTGATGATGATGACCCATGCGATATTTGAACCCCTCTTTATTGTAAGTCTAACACTCCAGTGACTAAGCTACCGGTATTTGGAAACTCGACCACCTTGATGATGATCCATGCGATATTTGAACCCCTCTTTATTGTAAGTCTAACACTCCAGTGACTAAGCTACCGGTATCTGGAAACTCGACCACCTTGATGTGGACAGGCTAGGCCTGTATCAAACGACTGCATCTAGCAAAGCTCTGTCTTCATTCCCTTTTCAAAGTTCATGGCTGTGAATGTAGGCTCCTCTGTGTTTGTTTTTTATATTCAAAAGACTCAAAACTTTTTTTTAAGTCATGCTTTTTGAGAATTTTCCATTTTTTCCCTCAATTAAATTGCTTTTTTTTAAATTTATGTAGTTTCACGTTAAGAAAACTGAAGGACTGATTGGGTAGAACTGAACTCTACCTCCAGACATCACCAGCACGGATTTGATCACAGACCATCTTCAATGTCAATGCGAAGTTCTATCAAGTGATCAATCCCAGTGTTGTGTTCCTATTTGTCTTGCTTCTTAATCCACTTCAAAAACTTCTGTGTCTACTCTATCAACTTCTGCAGCCAATAGGCATCTGATTCTAAATTCAACACTTTGTGAAAAGCACAGCTTTGAGAAACTTTCCATTTCCTATCTCTAGGCTTTAATCATTCTTTATACAAGGACAATAGTTTCAGTCCATCCAAGCACAGGTCATTCAAAGTAAGATTGAACATCATCACCCGATGACCCACATGGTCCTAAATAATACATGTAGAGCACTTGATTGATAATCAAAAGATCTCAAGTTCAAACCCACCCGGAGTGTAAAGATCCCACTCCACCAGCTTTTTTTCAAGCTTGATCAAAGACACTTTTTTTTTTTTTGCACATTTGATATTATTCTTAACAAAACTTACATGATATAAAAATAATCAAAGGAAGAAAAATTATTTAAAAGTTAAAGGAAAAAAATTGGTTGGTGTGAGGACTTGATCGTGAATAAAAAATCACTTTGTCAGACAATTGGTCGATCTACTAATGAACCAGACCTATCTGGGTTGTTTTGTCAACATAGAGCCGCTAAATTTCCCTTTGAATCTTATATGGAGACGAATTAAGAATAACATACACACTCCAAGCTTCAACCACACCTTCATTTTCAGACTTACTGAAAAATGACGAGTTTATTCACTCGTGTTGAAGATTAGGGAAATGTCCTTACCAGTAAGTTAACCTCCTCTTAAAAATCATCTGAAAGCTTATTAACAATTACATCTATTCTAAATCTACATCCTGCGAAAAAAAAATAATCAATTTAAAACTTGAGGAGATTCAGATGAACGATAAAAAAGCAACAAAACTAGTATTTCACTTTTTTCACATTTTTATTTCAATCTTATTCTGACATTCACATTTTTTTTTTCAAGAGGAGAAATGAATTTATGTGTGTGAAACATTCATAAAATTGAAATGACAGTTTGCTTTTTATTGCTTTTCAGCGATGCCTGTGTTATTTTTTTTTTAATCCTTCAAAAAGCCATATTATATTTTCTTAGCTATTCAAATTACTTGAAGCAACAAGAAAAATTATAGGGAATTTAACTGTTGTGCAAAATAAAAAAAATTCGATTTTTCCCTTCTCTATCTCTTATGGTGTAATAATTTGAATTTCAACTAATTCAGTCTTCTTTTTTTTTAAGCCTTCTAAATAGCCAGACTTGACTGTACTTTACCAATGATATTTTCCTAAATTACAATAACATTCCTTACCCATAGAAGCCAAGATTTACTTTAAATGCTGTTACATCAATCTTATCAAGTAATCTCTCTTGTCTTCCCTCACCATTGTTAATATTGACTTTAATAAAAGCCAAAAAAAATATTTGGAAAATCTTACACATTCTTCAGGAATATATTAAAATGAAAGTGCCAACTCATGACAGGTGAATGTCGCCTTCTGTTTCAGCTGAGAGACAAATGTCAGGTCTCTGCCTTGTCAAGGCACCGCATTACTGAAGCTGGTGATGATGTTTTCATCTAAAAGAGAACAGCAAGCTGTAGTCTCCCAGGAGCAATGAACAGAATGTGGTCTATAACAATCCCCACTGTCAGCATCATTGTCTTCTGTGAGGTAAAAATTAAAATAAAACAAATATTAAAACTAACAATTGATGTATACAAATTATTTTGCAACCATAAGCAGAAGATTTAAAACTCTAATACCATACTTGGTACATTTTTTTTTGCAGCATAAATTTTCACTTTGAGTTTTTTCTTACCTCATATCACTGGACTTCTCAAGGATTGAAATAATTGGGAAATAAAATTAAACACTTATTTGTGCGTGCTTTTTTTTTTCTTTACGTTTATTTTTTTGTGCCTCAAACAAGATCCAACTTTATTTTAATTTACAAAATACATGTATAGCTATTGGTAATGATTCTACTTTCAGAGCACCTTCTTAAAATAATTTAAAAAATTATATCAAAATGATAAAATTTATATTACAATAAAATCAATTTTTCGACTGCTGTAAATTATATCCAATGAAATTTTCTGACACGTCATGTTTATATGCAACATGGCAGTCTTAAGTCATAAACTTTGGATCTGAATTTATGACCATATTATTCATGTGCAGCAATATGTCCTAACTTTTTCAAAATCTTTTACTAAACAGTTTCACAGGAAAAGCTCAGGCTAGTACTCTCACTTTAAGGACTATGTAAATATTACTGTTGTCATCCTAATCACTTGCATCATCATCATCATCATCATCATCGTCGTCGTCATCATCGTCATCATCATCATCATCATCATCATCATGTCAATGTCGTTGATGTCTGTAGTATTTTTTATAAGTATACTGGACACATAAAGACTTAACCTGACATTTCATTGAACTCAGTTAAAGACAGATGAAAAAGATCTACGACTGATCAAAAACAAGTACTGGAAGCAGGCAGCAGCAATGAGAGTCTATGGAGAAATCAGCCCATTTCAAAAAATAAAACACAGTGTCAGACAAGGATGTGTGCTTTCCCCAGAACTTTTCTTTCTCTACAGTAGAAAGAAATTATTATGCAAAACCTAGAAGGATACCCAGGAATTAAAGTAGGAGGGTACAATTTAAAAAAAACTTGAGATATGCTCATGACACTGTATTAATTGTAGAAAACAAAGAAGACTCCCAAAAATTATTAGACATTGTTGAAGAAGAGAGCAGAAAAAAGGGTTGGAATTAAATAGCAAAAAAAAAAAAAAAGTAATGGTCATCAGCCTAAACAATGGGTGTCCAGGGTCACATCTCTATGAATGGGATAAAAGCTCAAGTAAAGGGATCAAATTTAAATACTTTGGTACTTGAATATCGAGAGATGGCTGTAAAAACACTGAAATCACATCAAGAATTTTTAGCGCAAGCAAAAATGAGTTTCAGCAGAATGAAATCTGTACCAGCAAATAAATACATAATCACTCTCACAAGAAGAAGAGCCCTG
Organism: Elysia crispata; assembly: GCA_033675545.1. Lineage (NCBI taxonomy): Eukaryota > Metazoa > Mollusca > Gastropoda > Plakobranchidae > Elysia > Elysia crispata. The sequence continues at coordinate 257,614 of JAWDGP010000505.1, forward strand.
GAGAACCATATTAAAACCATTCTGGTGTATGAATGCAAGGGCTGGACAATTTCAAGACAGCTATTAATGAAACCGGAGGTAACAGAAATGTGCTTTTTACAGAGAATGCTTTGAATCTCATGGAGAGCAACAAAATTAAAAAAAAAAACAACAGTGTTATGAGTGCTGACACAAGATCATTCACAAGTAGAGATTAGAATATGTTAACACCAGGCAAGCCATGTGATGAGAAGAGAGAAACTAGAACATCATGTAACAGCTGGAATGATCAAAGGAAAACAAAGCATGGAAAACAGTGAGAAAAGATTTGGATGGACTAAAAAAGTGGTTAAATGCAAGGCAAGTGACAGATGCACTAAAGGCAACGAGAAATAAAAACTCTTGGAAAGTCATGAATGCCTGCACTAAAGAGCAGGACACCTGATTGATTTCTTTACTAAAGGGGTCTAGTTGACGATGTGTTGAACATTAATGGATTTGTTCAGCCATGCTAGATACCTTTATTAATTTAAAATTGCCAAAAAGAAAAATTATTTCAAAAATTGGGGTTCAATGGCAGTCGGGTGGGTCATTCAAAAGCTATTATTAGTTACAAAACCAATGTAGATAATCCTAATCACAGAAACTGGAACACCACAAGGCATTACCAACATCTTTTTCTGTTTGTTAATGTGACTGGTCTCTCGCACTATCTTTTTATCTCCTCTACTCTTGACAGATGCCATTGTCTTTAATGGTGTATCTTTGTTGCCTGAGACCTGCCCCTGTTGAAAAAAAGATTTCCATGAAAAAAAAAAAAACAAAAAAGAAGCTTTGTCAAAGATCTTTCTATCCTTTTTTCTCTCATTCCTATTTTCATTTGTATTTTTAGACCATCTCCTTGAATTAGAATTCTTTCCTTGTTCAATAAGGAATGACGACTCAAAAGTTTAAAAATCTTTACAAAAATAGAAAATTAAATTTGAGCAGTTTACAAAAAAATTTGCATTAAACACAATTTTGACTCTTTTTTGTTTATCCCTTTTAAGTTAGAATTTTGCCCTTAAAGCTGCATTATAATTCTGAACAATGGAGGGAAAGGCCCAAGAGCTTTTTTGAACGTAGGCGACTCAGGCCTTGTTACAGTGAGCCCAGCGCAGATAATGTTATCAATCATTGTCAGGGTCAGGCCCGCCCATGACCTGATTTGATCCCTGTCTGCACGAGCCAGTGCACAGGTCTGCTGAATTTTATGTAGTAAAACTGAACATTCCTCCTCTTTACCTCACAATATCTTCAAAACTACTCATAGTACAGACATCGTTCAACTTACAACAGTTTCTTTCAAATCTTATTCGAAACCCAGTGTTACTTTGATAATTCTGCGATCATATTTAAGAGTGAGGTTACTGCATTTTCATAGTCTTTGTTTTTATCTATAATTTTATCTGTAATTCACTCCTATTAATTTAATTGTAATAACAATTTACAGTCGAGTCCAGTTCTTTCAAAGTCATTGGGATAAAAAAAGAACTTTGAATGATCCGTAATTTGAATTTTATGGATACATATAAGAGTAAAAAAAAATGTGGATGTCAGATCAGCAATGTTGTACTGGTGTGTGCGGTGGTAGAGGGGTCCATTTAATTTCCCATTTACTTCATTTGATTTGAGCAGCCATAAAGAGGCCCCTTGTAGAATGACAATATTAATTTATTCTACATTTGTAAATTAATGCGGTACAAAAAAGCACTAATGTAACACAGTGAAGATGAACCTGATCAAGACTGTTTGTATTTAGCTAAGTAATATGAAGCTCAACATAGGGACATATACAAAGAGTCCATCTCTACGAAAAAGTATTCCATCTAACATGAAAAAATTTGATGAGTAGTTATTCAAAACTGATAAGTTCTGTATGTGAAATATTATAAGAATTACATGCTGCATTTAGTTATTGTGACCTTTTAAAAATCACTCTTTTGTTTTCTAATATACTACTGTAAATGCACAGTAAATATCGAAAAAAGCATAAAGTGCCGCGCAGGCACAGAGCTGCTTGAGTCTACCTGAGTTGACATCTAGGTCACGGGGTCAGATCATTAAAACTATGCGGGCCTTCGCAACTAAAATAGCGCTTTTGCAACGCCGTGTTTATGGCACAATGAAACAATGGAATAATTTTGCAACTTAAAAACTTCAAAACAGAATTATATGTACGAGTGCAGGAAATTTTTTTTACATAACTGTAATTGCTTGTTGAGTGGTTCTTTTATTCTTAAAAAAAAAAAAGAAAAAAAAGAAAAAGGAGAAAATGAACTAATTTTTTTCCATCATTTGGAAAATTGATTATCTCGAAAGTTACAAAAAAAGGGGTGAGGACAGAAATTTTAGACCAGTTTTTTTGCCGATTGTTTGATAATTGACTCCTCACCCTCCCTCCTTAACAAAAAAAAAATAATCTGAGATCCTGTTAAATTATATTAAAAAAAAACTGTCCTCTGAGAAAAAGCACAACAGAGAGGACGATGTCCTCCTACCATCCACTGCTACCAGCAGCAAGATTTAAAACCGTGATGGACTTTCTTTGCACGCCTAAGAGACGTTGGGTAACAGTACCACACTGCCAGTGTATGTTTCAAGTCATAGAGGTGAATTATATTGCAAGAAAATAAGTTTCAAATTATCCTTGTGTTTGGTATATGTTGATCTCAGAATATCCTGTAACAGATCAATTAAACTCAGGGCATCTGATTACATAAATGTGTAGCGACGCTATTCCTTGAGAAGACTTGAAATCCTCCCTATTTTTACTTCTGAAACAATATGAAACTTAGAAATTATGGCAGTATAAAAAGCAGAAACTTCAAGCTTTCTTCAGGAAAATTGTAATTACCCAAAAATTTCACAGCTGAAAAACGACTCATTTGCGGGTGTCACTCCAAAAGACAATCCTTCCCTGCCTTATGAGTACATGGTGCATTTCTATTGCTTGAAAAATGAAAAAGTAAAAAGGTTTTAACATATAAGTAAAAATCAATTTTTTTTTAATTAATTACAAAATGATGAGTGCAGGTTGCCATAAGACCAAAATCATATTGCATTGTTATGCTTATCTTCTTTTTCCTTTAGTTGACAATACAATTACATTACTGGCTTCTTATACAAGTGAATACTCTACAGTCGAGTCCAAATAATTCAAATCCCTATAGTTTGAATTCTTGGATATTTCGAAGTCGTTTAATTTTACCAAATATTTCTCTCTTTAAGCTTTATTAAAAATATCGATAAGTTCGAAGGTGAAAACACTTTTCCTGGCTTTTAAAATGGCAAACAATTCTGGTGTGTGTGTGTGTGTCCACCTACGTTACAGGCAAGAGTCTGCTATAAATCAGCAAGAGGGAAAGGGTTTGGGACCGTAGTCTCCCCTCTGCACACACTAGTACGACTTTCCTGATCTGTCATCCCCATCTTTTTACTCTCTTTTTCTTTACATTCTGATAATTGGAATTCGGATAATTCAGTTTTTTTATTTTATCCCAATGACTTCGAAATAACCAAACTCCACTGTATTTGTTTTTAGGAAAACAGCTAGACTCGTCTAAAATGTTTCACTGTTCTTGCGATGTGAGAAATAACATGTATTTAGGATCTCATGTGAAGCCTAACCTGGAAACTGTCAGGCATCTCTTTTTTCTTCCTTGGCTACACTTGCAGCAGCATTTGGCCTTTGTACACAGAGTGGTTACTTTCTTCTGAGGAAAAAAAATTGGATGAGAAACACACAATTAAATAATTTCTTCGCTTGATGGCTAAGAGTATGCGATGTATTTTTGTCAGGCTTGTCATGGTTAAGTGGGGAGCAACAGCACTGAGAGGCTTGATCAGGCTTTGGCGCTTTCACTGAGGTCATTGCAGCTTTAGATTTAATACATTGAAAAAAAAAAGAGAAAGACATTTATTCAAGATACAAGCTGCATCAGATACACTCAAATATTTTAATATCTTTTTTTACGAAAGTAGGGATAGTTCATTCTGTAGTGTGTAAGACGATGCAAAATGAAACTTTGGCATCAGACAGTTTAGTTTGTGTGAATAACATTATTGTCCTGTGACAGGCTCTCTCTTCTTTAATCCAGAGGTTTGAGTTTGAATTTCGGACTGACTTTTGCACATGAAGGTTATGAGAAATATTTTATACAAGTTTATTCATTCCCTGAGACATGAAGACTTGTAAAGTTAAAAAAAAAAAAGCAAAGAAAAGTGTTGTTAGCTGGATAAAGTAATGCGGTGCTCTTAAACAATGTTTCCTTGTGACATTAAAAAGAAAAGCAAGTTGGTTTTCATTTTAAAAAAATGATTTAAAGCTAATAGAAATCCAAACCATCTCTTTTCATGTCAATCTTTGGCCAACTTACCTCTGAAGGGGAGGAGGTGAAAGTGTGCAATTTTTTTCCATCTTTGTCTGATATTTCCCTATCTGTACTTCCTTCCCTTCTGTCTAGACATTGCTGTTGACAGTGTTGCAGGTTGAGCTTTATTTTCTTTCGTTATCTCTGAAAACTTTCATATCAATGGACGAGTCATTTTCCAATTTTCGTCCTCTCCCTGCAGAGAAAATGTTTCTTTATTTTATATAATCTTAGAAACAGGAGTTAAATTAACATATCATTCGTGTCACTTTGGCATATTCATTCTGTAATTTTTTTGCACACCATAAAAGGTTAGAATGGGATGCATAACAAGCGCAACTGCTTGCTTTTGATTCTATAGAGATTTGTCTCTCCAAGTCCAATGCTTTGAGCCTACAGACAGTTATTCTGTATCTTTATAATCGGCCATAATATGTGATTATGGCAATCACAGCAAGAGAAGAATTTGTCGCCATCATTGCACAAGGGTCTTAACACACTAAGCTTAATGTCTTGAACAAATGGTATGTTATGGATTTCTTTCCCCTTTCCATGAGACCAGTAGCAGCATAAAAGAACCACACTTTAAAATACAAGGTGCGGTGTCACTCTTCTAAATTGCAACACATAGATTTTGTCACAGGTTAAGCCAACACTAAATTTCTTACATAATGCTTTCAATAATCAAAAAAAAAAAAAAAGGCAAAAAAACAAACAAACAAGAAAGCCTACTGCCTAAACAACATACCTTTTAGTCTTTTGGGTTTCCTTTGATTTTCAAGTAATATTCTTGGCAAGGGACAGGAATTTTCTTTTTAAGAATTCAAGCGTGCAGCATTTTTTTCCTCCATCCAACAAGTGGCTTGGCTGTGAAAATCCCAACATCAAAATTCCTCACTTGAAATTATTTTTTCTTACTCTTGTTGTTGCAATTACAACCACTAATGTAAGTATTAATTTTTTGTTAATTTTTTTTAAAGGATATATTGTTTTAGTGCATTACAACTGAATCTTTAATACTCCCAAGGCATGACATTACTTTCAACACTGACATGGAGCTCATGATGGAGACTTCTCATGTATGACCATGACTGTGATGACATTACATTACAGAAATAGCCACAGTACTGACCTGATTCACAGATAATCAATGTACATTAAGTTTAGTGGGGTGGTATTCGGAACGCATCATAAATATTTCATTTATAATAGACCCTTATATTTTACTATGTACACAGTATCTGTTTTAGTCAAGTTGAAGCAGAAAAAAAATGTGTTGTCTCATTGGAGTTGTACTTGAAGGAATTTTTATGAAGAACAGATTTTAACTATTTATTTTAGGCTATCCCACATGCTGAATTAGAAATTTTGTTTTCTCATTTAAAAAATTCCATTTATTTTTAGCTATGCGATATGTCTGGTTATCATCAGTAACAATCTTTTGAGACTTACTATCTGCATTAACAGAGAGACTCCTAATCTCCTGAGCTGTAACCCACTTTCAGAGCAATCATATTGTCTTTTGTTATCAGGCTGCAACCGACAATCTTGTAAATCCCAACATCTGGATTCTTTTGAGACAAGGGATCAATGTCTTGTCTCAGGGTTTGTGAAGGAAAGTGGTTTCCTTTCATGCTTGAGTTGGATCGGAAAGGTCACACTCAGTCCGACGCAGCTGGGAGAAACATGGATTTGCTTCAATTACCACTTCAAAATATAATGAGAGTTTTGAGTCAAACTGGTTTTTCCCTCAATTCAAGGTTGTCATCAAGAGAGGTTCCTGATTTAAAAGAAAAGAAAAATTTTCAGGGATGAGAAATAGACACAAAATTTTTTACTGAACTTTTTAAAATTGGTCAATGCAAGTGGCGTAGGCAGGAGCATTTTCTTTTCACTCCTCTCTTTCACCTTAATTGAAACAAAATTTGATTGCACACAAAGCCATTATTGTGGAACATTTTTTTATTACTGACTTAGCTCATTTTTTTTTTTGTGTGCAAAGACTAAGACTAAGAGGTTGAACGACCTGTAGTCCAACTACAGCTGTGTGCCCCAAATGTTACTGCTTTCTGTGTTTAAGTGACTCAACTGAAACACCATAAAGGTTTACTCATCTGATTATACGTAAAGGTAGCTTATATATAATGAGCACTGCTTTCCTTATCTTTATCTTTATTTAAGACATTTGAGCTGAATTTGTTCATATTGATTAGGTCTAAAACTTCTCACTGGGCTCCATCTGGCCATACATGTGTAAAAAGAAAAATAGTAATCTGAAATCTAGATCTATTTTTATAATTATTTGCTTTGAAATGAAAATCACCCAGCGCATGTATAATTATAGTCTCATGTCATGTCATGCCCCTTTTCGATCATATGACTTAGATTTACTCCAGATCTAGATTCTAACTTAAAATTTCCTATAGATCTTAATAAACGACTAGATTTATCATTTAAGTTAAGTATCTTGACCAAAAAATAAAATTGGCATCTCTTATTAACTATTATCAAATGAAGAAATAAGAATCATGGCCATTTGCTGGAAATAACAAAGAAGTCTGGGTGTGAAGAAGGAGAGAATGAAGTTTTTCAGATGAATGTATGTTAAAAGGAAACAACTCAACAAAACCAATAACTTAGACTGTTTTAACTACAATACAGATCTCGATATTGGAATTCAAAATCTCAGTAGTACTTAATAATAATATTAAAAAATACACAAAATCAATATATCATACAGTTTTACATTTTCACACAGGTTGATGATGATGGAAAAATGTTGTACTCATTGTAGAATTACATTTTCACTACATGTATTTCTTTTTTTTTTCCTGAAGTTTTACACAGTTCAACCTGACGGATAAAAGTTTCTACCTGGCATATGGACAGGATTTACAGAGGATCATATGAATATTCAAAATATACACGGAATTCCTTGAATTCATGGAAAATTCTCTTCCCTGAATTTTAAGTGTTGCTAGGTTCGCCACTTAAAAAAAAAGTAAAATTTTAAAATTTTTAAGTTTGTTCCCTTTAAAACAGTGCATTTGTGTCGATCTGTTAAAACCCAGTTTATGTAGCATCCAAAGTTATAGATGCGCTATCACATTATTCAAGTGAGCCAAATCAGAGGAAAGCAGGGTAGGGAAGTTGACTTTAGGTACTCAAGGTATAAATCGAATTTTAGCCAGAACGAAGCTCATTTTGAGATCAATGGTTTTTAGGCATTAAAAGAATTTCTAAATAGATGGGCGTCATCTGCTTCAGGACTAAAATTTTAAGGCACGTCTCTATAGCTTAACAATGAATGAGGGCTACTATCTTATAACAAAATATAAATTTATATGAGACCTTAAATTATAATTTTTAAGGTAGTTTGGTGTGCTAAGAACAAATTTAACACTCACTTTTGCTGAAAATTGATATGGTTATATTTTAATACTATTTTAAAGTGTGATCAATAAATTGTTCAGTTGATTTTTTTAATCTCTTTTAGTCATTAGCAAGCAAACTAGCTGAATTGCATACATGTATTCAAGTTTTCACCGATTCATTCCTAGGAAAACTGGGTCTGGTAGTCTAAAAAAAGTATTTGCCCTTTAGAATCAAAATCTTTGTCAAGGTCATGACAGTTTCTAGCAAATTCTGAATTTAAACGTTTTTTTTTTTTAGTTTAGGCCCATGGAGTCCATGAAAATCAATACAATCAGCATTAAAATGATAGTTCAACTAGATATGGACATACAATATACATTATCAATTATCTTAAGCCCTTATAAATGAGGGGAAATATGAAAATTACACAATATGCAGGGATGGTTAGCTCCCTGATCTGTCTATAAATGATGAATGTTATTTGGGCTAATGTCTTTTTTTTGTTTATGAAATCCCGAGTTAATAATAATAATAATAATAATAATAATAATAATAATAATAATAATAATAATAATGAAGTTATTTCCTAGCGCCTCTTCCTACTTGTAGGCTCGAAGCTCTTTACAATAGTCTATTTACAAACGTTTAACATAGTGACACTAGTCTATAGTCTAAAACATAGTCCATTAACAATTCAAACAAGCAGAAGAGGAAAAAATAAATAAGTTACATGTACAAAGAAATGCTAAATAATGCTAAATTCATACATTTTTGTTTCATGAGTACTCATTACATCTCATAACATAATAAGCAGATCTAAGGAATTCTAGGCCTTATATCAACTTACTTAAAACTGTTAGGTTTTTGCTAACTATTAGGGGATCAGAGTAGATCTTTATTCATTAAGTCGGTATTTTTTTACCTGTACACCCAACTCGCATTGGCATCTAGAAATCTAGATCTAGATCTAGAATGTAGATGAGATTTTCTAGTCATAGTCCCAAGTTCTGCTTTAGCACGCTTTTTTGGCTGTTGATCTAAAATATAACGATAGGTCCATTGCTCAGAATGAATAAAAAGGCAATAACTTGAATGGGATCTCTCGATAATTATGTATTTAGATCTAAGCACCAAGTTCTGTAGAAAGTGAGATTTGATCTTACCTTACTCTATCTCATCTGCGCTGCATATTATAGTCGAGAAAAAGTCTAACACAAGTTGCTCAACATTGACAAAATGAGCACACCAAGTTATCATAACCATTCTTGTCATCAGCTATGAATTATTATCGATTACTACGGTCTCGCATGCAAAGTTTTCATCAAGATGCTGTGGGACGGAATTGATGACCTAGGCTCTTAGCTTCATTGTATTGATGTTGAAAAAATGTCAACAAAACGGCTTTTTGAGGTTTGCTCTTTTCGACTTCCGGAAAGAAAAAGAAACAGTATGCATAGTTTGACGTAGATAAAGTAGTTCTGTTAAATCTTCATGCATCCGTACATAAGTGTTCCAAAACTTAACTGATCACGCGTGGATATAAACCTTAACAATTTTTAATGTTTGTTTAAAAATGATAAATTTTGTAATGGTTTTTTCCTTGTAACAATACTGAAGACTTTTTTTTTTACAATATATTCTCTTTTTTACATGAAAAATAATCCTTCAGAGAGACAAAGACAAATTAACATTTTATCTAAGGGAAGTAAAAAAGTGTTTTCTTGAATTAAATTCAAATTATACACGGTAGCTTCCCTTTGTCCATATATTTTTTGGGGGGGGTCATTTTTAGTCCTTACACCTGTCATGTAAGTTTATGTGATGAGATGTCTCTTTCATTTTTGCTATGCTATTATGAACAAACCTGAAAGTTTACGATCTCGCAAATCAATACTTGAAAGCAATCAGGGCGTAAAAGTAATTAATTTATTTTGCCTTGAAACGATAAATATTACCCTTAACCCCACGTTGCGCGGGCTAATCTTGGCCATATCAGCTAATTCTGAACTTTCTAAATCATTTTGATGCTCGTATAAAAAGTTATAAAGAATTTAGACTTTAAAAAATTCAATATTTATTCATATCAATCCAGATTTTGGATTAAAGCAAAATAATCAAAGAAACCGAAAAAGAAAACTGAGTGTTAAGGAATAAGTCCATTTGAAGAATCCTGATATAAAATGTTAGCCCGTGATAGCTATCTGGTGAGAAGTAGTTTTGGTTAATTTTGAAAACAAAAATATTTACTTAAATGAAAGTAATCTTGAACGAAACAAAAAGAATGACACGAACTCTTGACATATTTCAAAATTTCCAATTCTTATTGATGTTTTTTTTTTTTTTTTCTGACTGTTCTGAATGCCTTTTCACGTGAACGGACAACTTATCGAGTAGGTTGGCACGTAGGAGGCATCTTTGGTCGATGACCACCCAAGACCTGATCAGCTCACGGGAGGTAGGGTGGACTGTCCGGTTTGCCCTCGGGGGGAGCGAGCCATGGCCAGGCCCCTTGAGATGCAGCGGGAAGTATGGGGGGCTTCAAACCTACTGCCTGACGGAGAGGGGGAATGCATAATAATAATAATAATAACAACAACAACAACAACAACAACAACAATAATAATAATAATAATAATAATAATAATAATAATAATAATAATAATAATAATAATACCGACGATGATAGTTGTGATGATGATATGATTTAAAGAAAATATAAACAAATGTAACGCATTGCATCAGGAACAGATTCAGTGGCATTTTATAAAAATATAATTATATTTAACTTAAGTTATTTCATAAGTTGAAATGTTTTTTCCATGAGAGCAAGAAACCCAAATTATTAGAAGCTTGAGTTTCCTATTATAGGTCCCTGCCTCCGCAACACAGCATCATTACCAAACTGCCAACCCGTGCTGTTGTTGTTGTTAGTGCTGCTGCTGACATTCTTGTTGTTATTTTTATTGCAAGCCAGACTTATGTCAGCTAGTCGTATGATATTTAAAATGATAACTAGTTGCTGTCGCCATAACTAGCCACGTTTCTCAGAGTTACGTACCGTAAGCATGAGTGATAACGTAACTAATACGTGCTTTCCCTAATGTTATAAAAATCTCATTTAACGCTCTTTTAAACCTCTTTCCCCCAACCCATCGTTTCCATGCTAGAAACATGGAGCTAATAACAAAAATAATTATGGGAAAGTAATTCTGTACTTTTCTAACCTGTTTTAAGATTCTTGCAAACACTTATATACGGTAACTGAATTACCTATTGAAAAAAAATCGTGCCTTGAAGTGCACTGCCTTGCTGGAATACATAGCTGCACGTTTATTTTAACTTTCAAGATAATAAATATTTAAAAGGATCTACGAATAGATTTGTGCTTTTTGTTTTGTTTTTTACAAAACATAACTCTTGTTATTATTTTACCTTTGCTGTAGCAATGGCCACAAGAAGGGCTAAGACGGCCAGAAGTAGTAGGACTCGGGACATGGTGCCGTAATGGTTTATACCACAAAGTTTTGACTAATGATACACATCTGTCTCGAACTTTCTTTTATATGCGTAAAAAACACACAGCAGAATAGAATAACTATTGCAATTTTCTGAGTCCCTTATAGAGAGATTAGTAGCTGATACCAATATTAGGAAATTTCGTTATTAAGTTGAGGGACTTCTAGTCTTAGAAATAGAATTCCATTAACAAAATTATTACACTGGTCGTTTTTGGTCTGCCACCAACAGGGCATTGTGATTGTTTTCTATTGAATACTTTGTAGGTCGGCCCTCTTAGTTCAAATTAATGTGTCTTCTTTAGTGAAACGGTCACACCATGCATAAATCAATCCTTTCTTTTTGGTTGGTGACTGTTGTTCTACAATTGCATTTTCTAATTTTAGCGAGATTAAAGAGAATAACTGGTTATTTTACCACTGGCGGCTAATGTGTTTGTCAAGGGATCAGTGACGGCCACATTTTATCGATTAGTTTGTAATCTATATGAAGACTTTCGCATCCATTTATAAGAAAAGGCTGTTTCATCGGTCACGTAGGCCTGATCCATGGCTAGAATGGTTTATTCAGATCATGAGTAGTAAATTACTTGGTATGCTTTTATTGTCAAGTGTCAAATTATAATTCTCCAGCCAAGTCTACACTTCCCCACTCCCCCCCCCCCCCGTGGAATATATCAGATAATCTGATGGTATCAATATTTTTTTTTGTTTGTTCCACTCATATTCCCATATTCTTTGCATTTTTATGCCTTGCAATTCTTTTAATGTCCTAAAATAACCCATTAAACCTAGTGGAAATTGACTTCAGAACATGAGACAAGCTATAATTGTCAAATCTGTCTCTTGGGGTCGATTCTAAATACAAGTCCTTATACAAATTAGATAGAGCCGCTTTTCTACGTTTACATTTCAAATAGTCTCTTTCTCCATCCCCTCCTTCCTCTCTTTTTTAAAAAATTGATCCAAGTAAATCATAGCATAAAAATCACCAATTCCACCCTCCCCTCACACACACCTTTTTTTTTAAGACCTGAGTTTATTGCATACGTATTGTACCTAATTTTCATGTTTGTTATAGTAACAGTATAATTTTAGCCCCTGAGGTAAAGATTTAGTTCAATATCGTTGTAACCTCTACAGTCACAGAGACTATTACAGTATTAGGCTCCCATCAAGCCTTAGGCTGGATAGATTAGATCTGACCACATCACCAGATAAGCCAAGCTAATACTCGAACCCGGATCGCCCATACTGTCAGTCCAGCACTCTAGCGACTGAGCTTTCTGGCTTTGTACCTTGATGTAGGATATATGGGCTTTGAGAGGGAACTGACCCTCACAATCAAAGCTGCGTAGTGAAATATAGATAATATTTCAGTATCACAAAGCATTGGTTGTGTATGAAATAAAATAAGGTGCAGTCTTGTATCATGGAGAAGTTAAACAAAACCAAACGATTATCAACCCTTATGAAAAGAACAAATATATTTGTGTGCATGAACAGTAGAACATACTTTTATTGAGACTCTCATATATACATATCACATCTGCGATAAATTGAGTTAAAAAAGGAGATGGGCCTACATATACATAGATAATATCATATGCTCTCATAACGCTAACATTTCTTTCATATACATGTATATACTATTGTCACTAAACATGTCATAGACATTGATTTTTTTGTCACCAACAATAAAATCATTGCCAATTTTATTCTGATTTCTGATTCCAACTACATTGCCTATGCTGAGGACTCCAATTAACTACCACAGGACTGGCAAGCCAAACAAACATCTTGCTGGACTCAAGACCCAGCTAATTTGATGTGATCACTCTCTGAGGACTCCAATTAACTACCACAGTACTGGCAAGCCAAACAAACAACCTGCTGGACTCAAGACCCAGCTAATTTGATGTGATCACTCTCTGAGGTTTTCAACGCACAATCCTCAACCTGCTCTAGTCCTAGTCCCTACCAGTTTCAGTTTCTTCTAGATCACAACTCACACCGCCTGGTTTAGGTTTAACTCTCGGCCGGCCGAGATTCTTATGTTGATGGAAGTCTCAATCCATAACTGTAGACTATAAAGTCTAAAAAGCCTACATGACAATGCTAATAATAAAAAAAATAACATATAATAATCTGGGCTGAAATTCCAAGAATACTATGCGGAGGTAGAAAAAAAAATTATTTTTTTTTAATCATCACATTCAACAATTAATAATTCACATAAAGATGTGATGAAAACTAATAATTGTAGTCAGCTAATTTTCGTCAATCAAAGTCTATTCAAAGATTTTTTCTAAATTCATTATCACATAGGCAGTGCAACTCTTTTGTGTGGGAACGCATAGTGTTAAAATAAGTGTTTTGAAGGATCTTATATACATTTGGAAAATAAATGATCAGCTGGATTCCCAAAGGTTTAAGACATAAAAATTGCCTTCTTTTTGCTTGCATTTTATCCCAGTCTATCTTAGGAGCGTAAAGCCTTTCATGTCATTATTCTGGTTAGGTTTATATCCCTACACAGAGGTACACCTTGAAAAAACATGTTTGAGCCAATTGACAACTAAACTAAGGTCTATGGTGCTTGATAAATTCATTAATAATTCTATAAGCTCAGTGGAAAACTGTCAAACAATAATTGTAAGGACTGTAAAACATCTGCTTGGTCTAAACATATTTCAATAGTCCAGATGGGAGAGCCATTGTTAAAGAATAAAATGATCTAGGAAGGAAAATCATCCTGGTTTAGGCATGTATTGCGGATTGAAATTTTGTTTAGTTTAGCAAAGTGTTACTGTATCTATATTACACTTAAATAGCTACAGAGTAACAATGACGGATTTAGGGTTGAGTAATGATCTGATCCAACCCTTACATTCAGTCAGAGCTAATTTCTTATTATTGAAAATTTTTTTAAAAAAGCAAGATTTGAGATCACAGTTCATATACTTTGCTTTAGACTAACTACATTTCTAAAGGTTTCTCAAGGAAAAGGTATAAAGTTGATTTCTGCCGTTTCAATCAGTGACAATGCTAAAATGTAAAATCACTTGTCCTATACAAAACATTGTGAAAGCAGTGGATCAAATAAATATCAAAAAGACATCTTCAAAATGCTATCATGGAGGAAAAAATGACCAAAAACTGCAATGCCTGTTACTATAACTTATAATATGTTTTTTCCAAATTTCAAGTATGAAGTAATTTATGAAGCAAACTATACGCACATAACAGTTTTATGATATCATTGAGGTGTCAAATGATTCCAGATAAAGAAGAGCCTTATGAACATATTAATGAGGTAAACAATTAAAATGTTCAGAGTGGGATTCGGTATAGCACTGTCAGTTAATTTTAGTTAATTTAGCCTTAGATGTGAAAAAAGTATCAAAAAAAACTTGGTACCAAGCACATAAAACTTTTATCTCAGTAAATCAAAACAAAATGAAAATTCTTGATTTCCCTGCATATTAACAAAACTCCACTCTTTGACAATTTAGCAATGCCTCCAGCATTAAGATGATATATTGCGATACCAGATTACAAAGGTTCTAAAGGCCTTTTTTACTTTTGTCATAGAACAATTCAAACCTCACAAGACAATTCATCTATGAAAGTTGTACATTGAAAACATTTGTGTTGCAAGAACAACAAACATCATAAAGTCATACATCCATCAAATCATTTCAAATACATGAACTTTTAAATTTTGTCAAATGTCACAGTCCACAAATAAATGTAGGGAAAGCAAACACAAGCACTTGCTTTTATTTAAATTCAATACAATTCAACGATTAAAAATTAAAGGAAGCAACAAAGTTTAATTGGCTCAGGGAAAACACACACACACAAACAAAAAGCAAACCTAGATCTTTTCTGCATGGACTGCTTAGTTAATTATAAATATTTACAAATCACTCCCACCGTAAGCAAGGAACTCAGGGTTTCTGTCTCTGTGTTAATTGTTTAAAAAATTGTTGTTATCAATGTATCCAAGTATTGAAACTATTCAGACTAAAGTTAACAAGGATATTAGGGCATCATTAAGTTTACTTTATAGTTGGTGTTTTCTTATGTCCTTTGCTCAATGGGATATATGACAACTAAAATGTGGCTATCTTTTGATATCACATTCCTTATGAAAAAGCCTCACTGGTTGGCTGGTGATCAACCATCTAAGGCCCCAACTGATACATTGGGCAAAGGAAATACAACTGCTTGTTTTCATTCCCAAAGGTAACGAATATGGCTGGCTTGATAAGACCAGACCCAACCACCAGTTAGCTCAAGCCAAGATTTGAATCCCGGCCCTCCATACTATCAGCCTGCTGCTCTTCTTCTGACTGAGCTATCTGGCACCCAAAGCCTCGCTGAGATTATGAAATCCTATTGTGAAGCTATGTCAAACTCTGAATTCAATATTATCAAGGAATATATCATGTCAACACATACAGGTGAGCTTTGTGCTAGTCAAACATAGCAGAGATGTTAGGGTGGGACTAATATTCATCTGCAAACATTGGCAAGGTTTGAACCCACTTAAAAAATAGTGTCAGGTTGTGCAGTGAGACCTATTGCCACCAGTCCAATAAATATAGTATACATTAAAACATATTCAATGCAGCATAAAATTCAATGCAACAAGTACTCAATTACAATTCAGTGTAATGCTATCACAGGGTTTCTAAAAAAAAAATTGTGCTAGAACCAGTAGTATTTAAGAGCCGCCGCTTTTCTTCATTAATTATATAAAAAAAAAAAACAGGTAATGTAGCATGTCGCCAGAGCATAGATACAAAAAACATTTTTGGAGCAGTGATTAAAAGTTGGATGAAGTTATGCTCAGTTGATGGCAAGGATGCTTTATGCTATAAGATCAGTTTCACATTGCTTTTCCTCTTAAAATAAAATACAGTACACCTCGAATCCAACAAACTTGGTTTCAAAGAACACCTTGCATTCAACGAACAGAGAAAAGTCTCCATTTTTTTCAATCTTGACTCTCTTAACCCTTTTGGCACAATTGATCCGATATATCGGATTTCCTGTGTTGCTGAAAAATACAACACATCCGAAATATCGGCGCTAGTTTCGCCGATCGTTTACTCTCTGTTTCAACTTTTGTTATTGCCGAAGCTAAAAGATTTCCGCCATTCCCGCTTGACACTTCCTTTCTATTTTCGTTTTCTGCTAGTTGTACAGCCGCATGAGACCAGGGATGTTTTTTTCTGAATTTGTTTTTACTAGATCTAGATCTGAGATTCCAAAACTTACAAAATGTCTTCAGAAGATGAATATACTGATTCTGGAGCTGAACATGAACCTGATGACAGTGATATTAGCAGTGATAGTGATTCAGTTCAAAGTGAGGATGATAGTCAAGTAGATCTAGATTTAGAAAATCCAGGTGAGGAAGATGACGAAATTGTGAATGCTAATCCATGGATGAGGGTTTATCCAGAGGAACAGGAGGGAGAGGATGATTTAGTTTTCAACCAAAATAGTGGCCCACAAAACATTCCAGACAACTGTCAGCACCCTGTGGATTATTTTCTGCTGTTCTTCACCATTGAATTATTGAACACTCTTGTTACACAAACAAACAACTATGCTAAAAAGTTTATTGACGAAAAGTTAGCTACTCTGAAACATAAATCAATGGTCCGACATTGGAAAGATGTTACTGTTACTGAAATGAAAGCATTCATTGCTATCATCCTGAACATGGGCCTGTGTAGGAAACCAACAATATTTGCTTATTGGTCCAAGACTAGATCACAGCATTGTAGTTGGTATCATGATGTAATGGGCAGACACAGGTTCCAACTAATTTTAAAACTTTTTCATTTTGTTCGTACTTCTTTACCAACTCCAGGCCAACCAGGTTACGACCCGTGCGCTAGGTTTGCTCCACTTGTAGAAGTTGCCAATGATAGGTTCAAATATTATTACAAACCAAGGCAGGAACTTTCAGTAGATGAAAGTCTTATTGGAACTAAAAATAAGACTCAACTTATTCAGTATATGCCTAATAAACACCACCATCAATGGGGCATAAAGCTCTGGGTTCTTTGTGAATCTGTAACGGCGTATGTAGTGGCCTTCTTTGTGTACAAAGGGAAGAGGGGGGCTGCAGATGATGAAGGGGGGTTAGGATTAGGGCATAAAGTTGTAATTAAACTTCTAAACATGGCTAATCTTCTGAGAAAAGGGTACCATGTGTTTGTAGATAATTTCTTCAGCAGTATTGGTCTGGCGCGTGAGCTTTTTAGTGCTAGAACCTATCTGACTGGGACAATCCGTAGGAACCGAAAAGGGCTACCTGCATTAGTAAAAACACAATTGCAGCCAGGAGAATCAGCTTATTCAAGGCAGGGGAATCTTTTAGCCTGTTCATTTAGAGAGAAAAAAAATCAGAAAAACCCAGTTATTATGATTTCAACTAAGTCAAAAGCAACCTCTAGAGTTATACAAACTCGGCGTCGTGGAGCCGAAGGACCGATAGAAGTAAGGAAACCTGATGTAATTTTGCAATACAATAAATATATGGGTGGGGTGGATTGTAGTGACATGATGTTGTACTGTTACCTTGATGAGAGACGCACACTGAAGTACTGGAAAAAAGTTGCCTTTACTCTGATTAGCAGAATGGTAGTGAATTCTTACATAATTTATTCTCAACGCGCACCTCGCCGTGTTATGACGAGATACAAATTCACAACACAAGTTGTTGATGGATTAGCCAAAGATGCTTTGGAGATTAGGGATACACCTCCTGGTCCATCATCCTCAATAACAATCATTCAAATCCCTGACAAGAAAGAGAGGGAGTGCTCTGTTTGCAGTGACCCAAAAGGAGCGGGAAGAAAACGTTCGCGCACAATGTGCAGTGTTTGCCAGAAAGGATTACATGGGACATGTCTGCACCAGCACAAGTGCAAAAAACTACAAAAGTAGTAACAGGTCAGTGGTTAGGAGCTAAATTTTGCATGTTTTTCACATGGTATTAGGTTTTTTTGCTTGTTTCAATGCATAAAATGTATATGCAAATTATGCTAATTTATGCAAATTACCTAATTTGCATATAATCTGACGAATTATATTCAGCGTTTCACCTCACCACTGCACTCGTGAATTATTCACCTTTCCAAAAATGTATACTTTTATAGGTATCAGAGTGGATTCTAGCCTTCCATATGGGATTTTTTGACACCACCTATATAATCTTAGTTTACTAAGAAATGGCCATTGTATTTTTCAGTAAAAATAACAAAAATAGGTTGTGCCGAAAGGGTTAAAATACCTTGCATCAAATGAACTAATCTCAGACCTGTTCTCAGGTTCAAAGATCTACGAGTGTTGGCAAATCAACTATAGAATGCTTTTCTACATAGAAACTATGTACTTGACATTCAATTAAAAGATCCCCAGTAGATTGTCAAGAAATACTTGAAGTGTATAGGTGTTGAGCACCTAGGGTATAGGTTACATCATGCCATAGTAATACTAGGGGTAGAGGAGAGCAAAGTATTGACATGCAGGGAGAAGACACAATGTAATAAAAATGAGAGGCGGAAGGGAGCGGCAGCCAGTGCATGGGGAGATCATGATGCAGGATCAAAGCGCCAAAGCGGCAATAACTTGGGCAATGATGGGAAGGGTGAAGTGGCTTTAGAAACACGTGGTTAGTTGATAAAAAACATGGGAATTTCACTCTGGTTGGTTACTTCCCTTGTGATGCCTTATGTCAAGGCTCCAACAAACCTTGCATTCAACAAACTTTAAAAAATGACCAAACCAGTTCGTTGAGTCAGAGGTGCACTGTATAAACAAACACATTTCTCTCAAGTTTATATCAAATTTGTGTTGGACATACTCAAATCTACCAGTCTTATATATAGAGTCAATTTTTTGTAAAAAAATTTGTTAAAATTAGCGTGAATCTTTTCATGACATATAATTTAGTTTGGCCAGGATATTTTGAGAAAATATCTACACCCAAGTTTTATTATGCACATATTTAAACGAACCAGCTTGGTAATGAGTGAGTTGTACTATTGTGGTAGACTGACCAATTGCCAGTTTGATTTTTACTCTCAAGCCTGTGGACTCTTGGAGCCACCTTTTTCTTATTCGATGAAATTGTGACAAAGTTTAAAGAGCTTCTATCACCCCTTTGGGTGCAAGCAAGAAATGGTGAGGGTACACCTTCAGGTTTCTGAGGTTGCAGCTGTCAATATGTACATTGATTGAGTACAAGGAGATCTATCACCACAGACCCGTGAAACAAATGAACCACTTTCAACTTCAAGTGGAAGTTGCTAAAGAACTTCCAAGAGGTAACATCTCAAAACAGAGAATTTTCCACAGCCGCTGACATGGGGTGGCCAGTGCTCAAGGATCATGCCTTCACCCATCTCTTTGGATGAAAAAGACAGTATTTTTAGTATTGTGGTAAAAGTTCTATTTACCCCTGCTCAAGCCTAACCTTTTCGCATCTCGGCGCCCCCACGGAGGAGCAGGCTGGTTTACAACCGATCATGGCGGTGCGCTCGCATGAGGAGAGCTGGTACCAGCACCACTTGGCATCACCCCCCTCTTCAGTGCACCATTGTAACACTTGAATTTATATGAATTTTTGAAATACGTTTGTAGGGAATTGTAACACTTATATAGGTTGTATAGAGGGAATAATAGGCCCTGTGACTGAGCGATAGGAAAAGGTTGGAGTCAAGAAGAGCTCCACAAACTTGTAGCTGAGGAATCTAGCTTTCATGAAGAAAGTCTTCAAGAACGAAACTAGCTTGACAACAGTAGGTATAATCACGCTGTTACCAAATTTCCGTCCCCCGTCACGTTGCTGGGCCAGTACTCGTCTCCCAAAAACTGACTGTCGCCATTGCTGTCAACTCGAATCTGCAAGCCTCTGGTAGCGTGTGCCTTTTGTACAAAGCCAGCCAAAGCACTAATTGTCTGGCAAATAAAACAAAATAAGACAATCGAAAAAAAAAAGTTCAGTGGTGTAATATAAGGTGCAAGTTCATTGCAAAAATTTATTGAACGGAAATGAAATACAGCTCTGTCACTTTCATAGAAAGGATTTTCTATATTACCTAACATTTATACAAAAATTTTGCATGAATCTCAAATTAAATGTATTTTTGACTGACTCTACTTTAAACTCCACCTTGTTCTTTGCTTGAGAGTTAAAGGGACACTCCATACTTCTGAGGCTAAAAATAAAGTTGCATTACCCTTCTATGTGCACAAGTTGAAGCCTAAAAATGCTAATTGAGGGAGTAGGATCAGAAACTAACCAATCAACCATGATCCCCCTTGACTAGATGCAGCACAAAAACTAGGCTGATTTTCACTTTGCTGTTCAGAAAAAAAATATAAAGACCTTGCAGTGAAAAAAGAAAATTGACTTATGTGAGGCAGAAACTGTTCAACAATTAGGTCATATAATAGAGGTCAACAAGAGAAACACAAATTAGCATAACTTTATAAATTAAAAAAACAGTGTTGAATTCTTCTTAGACAGAAGAGCTTAGCTGCTCATCTTCTACTACACTTTACTCATAATTCCAAATGCAATATTTTTTTTTCTTCCTGTCTCAAAGCAGGGATGCAAAGGTAATTTTTCTGATAAATACAGGCATGAAAGATGATGCTGACAGCTGCCATAACTCCCCGAAATTCAGCATGTAATAAGCTTTGAAGCATTCAGCTTGATAATTTAAGGCCAAGTCTCTACATATAGCTTGAATGTCAATTTTAATGTAATAACACTAATTCATCCAAATTTTAATAGAATAATTAAACAGACCTATCTATTACATTTCATATGAACTTTGTTGAGATCTGCACGGGGAGATAACCTCCATTAGCAGCCAATATTTTAGACCAATGAGGATGAGAAAGCCTTACGCATAAAAATTTCTTTTGGGAAAAGACATATGTTTTTATACTCTTTGGCTTACTACCTTGTTTTTAGCTTTTTACCCAATTTATCTTCAAAATTTACCATTGTGAGCTACTTGTGTGCTATCTATCTGTTTAAGTCATTTTTGATCTTCCACTAAATGTAGTAAAAAAATCCTTTTTCTTCTTATAGTCCAAAACTGAAGCAAAAAAAAGAAAAAGAGTGTTTTCTGCTTTAAGCTATTTTGGCAACTTATTTTTTTAAAGCGAGTTGCCAAAGCCACCAACCTGTTTATTGGACTTTTTGTCCCATTTCAAATAAAGCTCTGCCTCAAATTCTTGTCTCACAAGTTTGAAAAGGTCAAGGGTCGCACGCGCATCTTCCACAGAACAGTGACCTGAGGAGCCCATCTGAATTTTACGATCTGGTGGAGGAGACATGCAAACTTTTACAAATTGGTGGAAAATGTCTGTCTTGTATGTACAATCGTGACTTCATGGTTCCGCCAGACTTTGTCGTAGCTTGGTCGAGAGAAATCAAGCCACATATAAAGAAGACAAGCTTTCCTGTAGGGCTAAAAATATTCCAAATAAGTCTATCTAAGAAACCAATCGAATCTTTTAGTTTAAGCCCTCACTTCATCTTGTACCAAAAAAAAAAAGATAATTAAAATATATCATTTACAAGTAACAAAGAAAATGAGAAACTTGTTTAAGTCAGATATAGACACATGTTGTTGTTTTTTCACAAAACACTTTTGATGACTAAAGATAAAACGTGTACAAGCAGTGTGTCAGAATCAAATTCAAATTAGAAAGCTCAGAAAAGCTTTTAATACTTAAGACTGTTGTCAAAGGTGTCTGTTCAGCTCTGAATCTCAGCGTATTTAGTTTCTAGCCTTCCTTTCTTAGTGCAAGACGAGTTGAGGGCTTTATCATCAACTCATCTGCATTACCTAATTAGGAAATCATTCCATGTGTTGGAAAATATTTCAAATAATTGTGTTGTACAGCGGTACTCAGGCTGACAGGAAATAACTGATATCAAAATATTTCTTGAGTAGTTTACTGCCTTACTTCCAGAAGTAAGTTGAAGCATATAGCTCACCTAGCAATGCCTCTGTCAGTTTCTTAAGGCCATTGCCTTGTCCCTCAAGTCCAGCAAGGCGAACAAGAGTCTTGCACTGAGCTGTGTCTCGCACAGTGTAGAACGGAGGACTCATCTTCAGCGCACGGAAGTCGTTGTACACTGAGTGACCAACAATTATTTTGTTCTGTTGAAAAGAGAAAAAGCAGTTCAGTCCACCTTGGTTTTTTGGAAAATTCAGGTATATATCGAATGCCACTTTGAACATTTCAATCTTAACGAAACAACATTACTTTGTATAAACATAAAGTGAAATTGCTCTATTTTTTAAAGCTTCACATTCAAGTACAGTCCAGTCCATATATAACAACATCCCCTAGTATAATAGCACTTTCCCCTCACCCCTTTTTTTCTATTAAATGATAGCAAAAGTTAACTTATATAACAGCACCCATGGTCTTTCTTTCTGCTATAACAGCACTGTAGGTAAGCAGAGTAGTTAGCTATACAAATAATGACCAGTCAATATTTGTTAGTCCTATTTTCAGCAGCCAATCAAAATGCCTCTCAAACTAGTCTTGTTCATAACAACATCATTCAGTAAAATGTTACAAACAGAAAATTCAGAAAACTGGTAAAGGAGATTGTTTTTCCCTCTAGAAACTTATAGTGAATATAGACTTTTGTATTGATTTGTAGAGGTCATTCTATAACTATAAGCATCTAATAAATTTGACACATATGAAACAAATCCAAGCCAGACAGACTGAATTTGTAAAGATTGAGCTGTGAATAATATTCCAGACCTGCCACCCAAAATTTTTCAAAAGAGGGACCAAAAAAAAAAGGAATCTGAGAGAAAAAAGAGGGAAGACTTCTGCTAGACTAGATAACTAGGAATAGATTTAGATGAGATCAGATCTCTTTTTTTTTTTTTTTTTTTTGGCTTTAAAACTGAAGATTTAGAAAGTTGACAAATTTAGAATTTCCTTTAGTTAAGTCTAGATTAAACTGACAGGGTCAAGAAGTGGACACAATTTTTTTTTGCTGAACTTTTGAAATCAGTCAATGCTAGCAACGTTGCCTCCCCCCTTTTTTTTTTTCCTCTAAAAAAAAAAAAAACCAAAACAAAACAAAGATAAAAGACAAACAAAATTTGATTACAGAGTATCTCAAATATGGCCATGTCACCTAATATTGCTACTTTCTTGCATTTCACTGACTGAACTGAAGCATCATTATGGTTTACTCATCAAATATATTATAGCTTACAAATAGAACACTGCTTTCTTATGAATATGATCAATATCGATTAAGTCTAGAACTTCACTTGACTTCATCTTGCCATGTAAATGTATAAGAAGAATAATAATCTAACACTTGGATCTAGATTTATGATTATTTGCTTGGGAATGAAAATCAACTTGATCTACTAATGAATTACATATATAATTATAGTCTCATGTCAAACCCGGACCTTGTTTCTATAATTATAGATCTAAACTTACTCCACCTCGTTTTAGGATTTCCCAATCAAGTACATTTGGATAATTAATATAATCCTATCTTGAGGGGGAAAATTGTCTAGTCATAGACAGAGGTACCCATGGTCCTGGAAAATTCTGGAAACTCCCAGATCTGTTGTATCCCGGACTCCACGATTTATCCGCAAAATCCAGTATCTTTTTATTTTGTTTCGGCATTTAGCCTGACCCAACACATACAATTATAATCAGTTATTTTCGTTTTTGCTTCAGGATTAGCTTGATCCAACAATCCTAAATAGTGAAAATATAATTCTGCGGAAAGAGCAATATGTGTCTGTCATCGCGAAAGTATAAAACCGGGACATATATATTACATATACATCAATATTGTATATTTTTTAAATTATTATTTATATTTTCAATTCCAATATCGAGATTTATATTGTAGTTGAAACCATCCAAGATATTGACCCCATAGAGTTGTTTTATTTGTTTACTCATATGTTTGTCCAAAAAACATTGTTCTCTCTATATTCACCCCCATACTTCGTCGTTATTTCCAACATTTTGATTAGTTAATGCCACTAGCCATTTTTTTTTTTGGTCAAGATACATTACCTAAATCTTGTCAATTATTAAGATCGATTGGGAAATCCTAAATACAGCTAGTTCTAGTGTAAATCTATAGATATAGATAGATATCAAAAGAGGGCATGACATGAGACTATCATTACAGTAGATTTAAGTGATTTTCATTATCAAGGCAAATAATATTTTAAGTCTAGATCTAGATGTAGACTGTTATTTTCTTTTCAACACGGTCAGGTGGGGCCTAGTGAGACATTCTAGACCTAATCAATATTTATCACATTCAGCTCAAATGTCTTTAAAAGAAAAGACAAAGATAAGGAGAGCAGACCTCAAAATGTACGCCAGAATATAGGCCTTTATGTATACTCTGATGAGTAAGCTTTTATGGCGCATCAGTTGAGCCAATAAAATACAGAAAGCTTTGACACCAACTATTGGGGGACACAGCTGTAGACGAGTTATTATAACAGGTCATTCAACTTCTTAATCTAAGCACAAAAAAATGAGCAAAATCAGAAAAAAAAAACGCTTCACAGTCATGGCTCTTTGTACAATCCAGTTTTATTTGAAATTTAAGGGTGGAGAATGCTTTTGCCTGGGCATTGACCAATTTTAAAAAGTTCAGTAAAAAATTGTGTGTCCAGTTCTCATCCCTGGTTTTATTACTCCTTTTAAGTCCTAGCTTATTTGTTTCCAACAGCTGTATGACTGTTTTTATCAGTGCTTTAAGTAAAATCAAGAAAAACTGATGTCGTTTTTTTTTAAAAATTAACTTTGCCGCGCTTTGTCCATGATTTTGCTCTAAATTCCCTGATTTGGTGGGTGGTTTGCCTGAAAGGCATAGGTTGAGGTAGGCACCTCCGAATAGATATCAGATGAAGAAATCCACTGTTGAAAACAACGGGGAGTTCTGGATCTGAAGATGGAGTGAACGAAGTTATCGGACGAATGAATAGATGATCAATATAATACATCACCTGGTTGTATACTTTCCCAGAGAATGATCCATAATGACAGAAAAACACTGTGATAGTCGCAGAATTAAATTCTGACTTTTTCTATTTCTGTAAAACTTAACATAAGTGCGCAAAAGAAGTTCAACTTTACTTTTTTTCATTTTCCGTTCAGCAGAAAGTGATTAATCTAAGTGAAACAAAATATTACAAGAGCCAAATGGCAAAGGCAAAACTAAAAAGTTGGAGCAAACAAAAAAAAAAATCAAGGAAAATTGGAATCGGCAGAAAAAAAGTCAAAAATCAGAATTTTGATCAATTTGTAGTAAAAAAAAGTCAGGATGATTCCACCTTAATTGGAATGTGTGGCAGGTCTGATATTCTGGTCAGCACAATTGACAGGAATTCCCAACCATGTAAAGATCCATCAGGCATTACAGATAATAAAATCGTCACAACCTGCAATTATTCTTGAATCTATATCATCAAAAGACCAACCTAACTTCAAAGTATTTCAAATCAGAAAAAAGCAATGTATTAAACTTTTTTTTTTCCTTAATCAACTTTTTGCCCTCCACTTCTCAACACTGCACTTATTTTTTTTTAAATAAATCTACTGCCTGCGAATAAAAAACATTGGATCTTACTTTATAAATACTAGATATGACCTGCTTCCAGGCAGCCTAGGTTTTAGAAAGAAAAATGTTTTGATATGCTGTCGTTCTGAATCATTGGAAATGATGTCAAAAGTTGTAAATATTTTCCCAAATAATATTATGATGTGAAATTTCTACCTCTGTGATGGTTATTTTTCAAACGATGGTTTTAACAGTTTATTGAAGCTTACAGCAAGAATTTTATAAATTTCCTCCAGGGCTTCTGCAATGGGGAGTGCCCCAGCTAGATGTGAAGGTAGAATCCCACTCCATTTTGTCCTGTAGTCAGTGATGGGGACATCTGGTTGCACAAACTTATCATAGACCACATTGCCCCTGTAATCCACAATGCTGCATCGTCCTGAGGATAGAGGTGCTCAGATATATTGTTAAGTTTATCACATTAAGAAGGTGAGAAAGAAGCAAATGGATTATAATGGTCTCCAACAGTGAAATTGTTCTTTCTCAAGGTGATAAAATTCCCCCCAGGGTTGAAAAAAAAATTTGCATATCCTATAAAATGTTTCCAAATATTTTCTTAATTTTGATTAAAAATAAAACAACTCAAGGACTACACAGAATTTTGTATTAAAACCTTCAAGGATGCAATTTCGATGAAAAGTGATTTGAAACAAATCTTTCAGCCTTGAAAATTAGATTTCCCAATTTTATCACTTAAAATCAAATGATGCTTGAGCAATAGGCTGCGTTTGTTTCAGCTTTGTTTTAGAATTTATGCTTTCCTTACTTGTAGAAAATGAAGACTAATCAAATAATGTTATTTTTCTTATTTTGCATTACTCTATTGCAGGTTATAGACTTGCCTTTGGCAGGGATACAGTGTAAAAACAAGTAAATGGGAAAGGTTGAAGACGAATAAGTGATTGCTTATATCCAAAGTGCAATCAGCGGGTAGAGTATTAAGATTTAATGCTTCAAACCTATCGCTCATATAAAATAAGAAGTTCTTCTATCATCTAAATCTTTTTCTTTCATCATCAGCAAAAGCAATGATTTTTTTGAAAACTTTATTACCTAGTACACTGTTCTTCCCTTTGGGACCAGTGCCAACCATCTCACAATCGACAGCCACATACATCCAGTCTGGGATGTTGGTACACAAGATTAACCAGGCTGACTGAACGCTGAAAAGTGAAAATAGCAGCTGTTGAATGGTTTATTATTTAAAAAAAAAAAATGACAAATTTACATCAGAAACAAGCTCTACAAATCTCCTTCAAAACACTGGACTTTTTGCTTTTGCAC
Source organism: Elysia crispata (assembly GCA_033675545.1). Taxonomy (NCBI): domain Eukaryota; kingdom Metazoa; phylum Mollusca; class Gastropoda; family Plakobranchidae; genus Elysia; species Elysia crispata. The sequence continues at coordinate 284,874 of JAWDGP010000505.1, forward strand.
AATATGATTTCTTTCATTTATCATTTTCTCATTCAGGGTGGAGAAGAAAATACAGTCATAATAATGTACACCGACATTTTCAAAATTTAGTCAACATGCATAGCAAATTATATAATTGTTACAATATTGACTAACTTCCACAAAAATAAATCAAAAGGCATATAAGTTTAAATCTTACAAAATTAATTAGAAGACATGTTAAAGCAGAGTTCTGATGTATAAATCAGAAGTTGAATAATAGTTACAGCCTCTTCTGTATGAAGTCCTGCAGTTAAATGAGACTGCTTTGCACATACGGCAGCTGGGGTTTATGAAATCCTGATACAAAACAGAATTCATGATGTACTTGGGATCTGTTATTTTAACTGTAAATCACAGGCTTATAAACTGTTAAAATACATTCAAGATGTAAACTGACATTACATTTCTAGTTCTACATAAAGCTAAGAATAGGCACCAACCTATGCGGTCCCTGCTTTTCTGATTCTGTGTCTTTGACATCACCTCTGATGCTTTCATCTTGAAATCCCAATATGGCTCCATCATTATCTTTCTCCAGATCAAAGATACACATTGCACGATCTTGGTCTTCACCAACAAATGAAACTTGTGGACTTGCCCTTTCACAGTTATCATTTCTATCGATGGAATTTGAAGAAGAAAAAAGGTTCAGTGCACCTGCCTTTTCATCGCTTCTTTTGGCATTCTTTGGCGCAGAAGCTAATTCTTGGGAATCTACACTGTCTGACAAAGAAGAAAGTCGCCTTTTTTGCCGCTTGCTTCGCAAAGCTTTGCTCTTTAATTCATGAGCTAAACTATCTAAAGAGGAAAAACTTGACATGCTGCCCAGTCTATTGCCTATCATACTGAGGCCAAACTTATTGACGAAACTTTCCCCTGAACCACTAGTATCTGATTTCAATGAAGATACATGTGAATCTGGTCCATCCGACAGAGATGAAAGCCGTCTTCTTGGTATCTTGACATGACTTTCATTGCTGTATAAAGAGGAAAAACTTGATACACTATACAAGCGATTTCCAACTCTACACAAGGACACAGTATTGTTAATGCCATCATAATTTGTGCTAGGTGAGTCACAGAGGTTACATTCCTCTCCCACTTTAGAAGGGAAGCAGGTATCTTGAAAGTCTTTGTCTTTGTTTTCCATGACAAATCTCTCAAAGTCCGTCAACAAGCCAGTGTTACTCATTTGGAAACATTCATTGTCTTTGTCTGAAACAAATTGTTCATGATTTAACTTTGTGCCTTTACTTTCAGAATTTTGCTTGATGAGCTCTCCTTTCAATTCATCACAAGAGGATTTCCTATCTCTCATGACGCGTGGAACTGCTTCTTCCCTAATAATGGTATCACTGCTTGATAGCGTGGGCTGGCATCTAGGCTCAAGAGCATCAACAACCTCTGAAGTTCTATTTTTATCCTTTAGCTTCTTGGTAGAGTTGACTGTAACACCACTGTCTCTCTTTTTGGTCCTTTGGACCTGATCAACACAACCTCTAGTTCTGCTTCCTTTCTTCCTGCTTGCATTGATTTCTCCAATGCTCTTACTGCAGCCAGTTTTAGCTTTTGCTAACTGTTTTCTGGTCAAAACGCCTTTGGACTTGACACTCCCAGAGGTGTAGTTTTCCCTAGCAACGCTCATCTTGCAGACAGATTAAAAAACGAAACACTTGGGTATTCTATGGTCAGCTACAGACAGCTGATCAAATCCAAGCAATTTGCTGAAGAGCCCAAATCTCATAACTGTTATCGCAGCAAATCATCTGCAAAAAAAAAAAAAAAAAAACCAAACAGATTCTACTTCAATTTTTAATGAAAATATATTATATGCAAGTCTTGAATAAATCGCAAGTTCTATACCTCAACTTAACAGGATAATAGCTCTCTCTTATTAGTTTATAATACCTGAAACCTATAGTTTTTGTTTTAGAGCATAAAAAGCATTTTAAATACATAAAAATATCGTTTTATTATCTGTTAGGTGATAGAACCATACAACCAGTGTTGTAACTTTAGAATAGAAAGGTACTTAGATTCTCGACCATAATTTAATGATGTCGGTGCCTAAGCTAAGCATGATAATGATAGTCATTAGAAACTAAGCTGCTTGACTTTGACCTATGCATATTCAGTACATTGGGCGATATTTTGATTAAACTCAGCACTTTTCACCCTGTGCGGCAACCTTCTCAAGTCATTAAAACTATCACAAATAATGCCTAAAAAACTTTTTTTTCTCTTGCGATAACTAAAGGTTTAGGCCTCTTAGGTCTACCAGCTCTTATAATCTCCATTAAAAAATTTAACAAAATTTATTAATTAAAATAGCCATACATTTCAAAAGTATTGTTAAATTGATATTGAATCACTCAACCGCAGGCTTTTTTTAGGTTTACATGCATACAGTGCCAAAATTTCAGGGGTGTCTTTAAAAAATCCCCATGACATTCCTTATCTTAATACCAATCAATTTACATATTTGAGAAAAATACAGACATTTCGAATATAAACTAAATTTGAATGCTACATGTATTTCTTCAACTTTTTATGGAATGATTTTTTTCGAATATTGACAACTTTTATATCAAAAAAAAAAAAAAAAAAAATTGGGGGCAAGACTACCAGTACAAAAAAAAAAATTAAAATAAAATAGAAAACCATATTCTATTATTCTTTTTTTTTTTAAATCTGTTATCAATATAACTGCAGGAATGAGAGATATAAGTTGTACATAGATTCATACTTATAAAATTGGCCCAAAAAAACTACTCATTCTGTTTTTATCACCATCTTCCTCTTCACTAAAAAAAATTAGATCTGCATTCCATGATACTCTAAATCAGTAAATGTCACTTCCAACTGTAACCACTGGGGATCCTGAATGATCTCTAGATTTTGTTGTAGGCCTTGGCTTTTTCTTTTGATTTACACCTACAGCAAGTCTCCAGAAGTTTGAAGGTCAGGTGCAAATTCTGTGCCTACTAAGTGTATTCCGTATTAGTTACTTTTTCGGCACAGGTATGTACTCTACATCTTTGTCAGTCATGAACCTCTTCTGCATCACTTTCAAATGTTTGGAATATGTTTCTTTCAGTTATTTTAATATTTTACAGCAAAAGTATCATTTTTAGGTGATCAAAAATCATTTAAGACAAGTTTTCTAGATCTATTGTCTAAAAGCGACTTCAGGAGAAAAATCTATTAAACAAAAACAACTATTGGCTATTTTCCATTACCATCAACATCACTTCAAAACTGTCCTTGCGTAAAGGGTAAAAAAAAATTCACTCAAGCGGTAGACGCAATAGCAGATGAGGAAAAAAAATTAATAAAAGTTAAATTCCAAATGCTGCATTGGATCAACTCACAGAGAAAACCGCTGATCCTGTGTAATGCACGAGGAAATCACTCAGTGAGTTCAAAGAATAGAACTATTCATAAACCTGCTCAAGACTGCTAATAACATTTCTTGGTATTTGCTACAGAGATAGAGAACTTATGTACTAAACATCGCCCTTGGCAGAGTAATATATAATAAATACAGATACTGTACTTTTTTGTAATGCATATATTGCAATGTTGAACATTTTTATAAGTTTTCACCGATTCTAATAAGTTTTGAAATCTTATTTCCAAAAAGGTTTTTAATTTTTTAAAAATTCTCTTTCTGTAGTGTAAGATTACGAGACAAAATTTGCTTTCAACCAGCAAAAAGAATGAAAAGAGAGATGGTGAAAAACTTTGCCTCATCTGTCCAGCTTGGAAAACAGTGAAAGAAATGAGAGAAAAAGTAAAAAAAAAATTTCAGGTGATGACTCTGTTGGAGAATGATATTTATTGTTGTTTCTCGGAAAAAGAACCTTTCATCTGTGACATGAGAAGATCGCTTCTAAGGTCTATTTTAGATCTGGTTATTTACTTGAGCTTGATTTTGTAATGAGGAAATAATTACATTTCAACTTCAATTTCTTAAGTTAAGCAAGAATAGGTTACCACAAAGGAGAAGCAAAAGTATTAGATAGAAAAAAAGGCGTTGCTTGAGCTGCCTTTAGAAGGTAATCATTGCAAATATAGTGGAACAAAATCTAAAAGTTGCACAGTATTTCAAATCCAATATTTTAATGTTACTTATGGAAAAAAAAGTCTCTTAATTTATTAAGAAAAGCTAATTTTGTATAATTCTGATATATTATCTACCTCTTTTAAATGCTTTTCATCATTTATGCATGTACCTACATAGCTTTAAAAACAGAAGCATTTTTAAGCAGTTTAGACAGGGAAATAGTAAGTTATCCACTAAATTCTTTGTTAGCGAAGACGTGATGTGATTCTCAATTCACATAATTTCTCTTTTTGACACTTTCTTTTCAGCTGTTACTGAATGACATTCTTGCAGAGAGAAAACTAATCACAGGCCTGTTAACACAGTAGTGACAGTTATTAATTTTTAATTAATTAAATTATTCAATTAATAATCAAGACAATAGATTGACTGGCACAGTCCTCTGGCTAGCCTTGGTTTGCCAGCATGGCGGCAATCTTTCACCATCGATATTTGTGCGTTTTCGTTAGTTTACCTCGGGTTTTAAATATAACCTAATCTACCATCTTGGAATCGAATGAAACTTCAGAAATTTTGAATTCTGCTGAGTCTGCTGTAGGTCTAGATCAATACGTAAAATAATAAATTTTAATGTTTCAAATGTTTTGCTGTGATATTTGATTCGAACTATGCTGTAACTGATAGAAAATCTGCAGTCGATTCCAAGATGGCAGACTAAGATGAACGAGCCTGGGGTAACACTTACAAGTTTACAAAAAAGTGTTCTCATGTTAAACAGGTCTATATAGATTGAAGCTCTGTTAATCTATAGGGTGAAGTATAGGCCTATATATATATATATATATATATATATATATATATATATATATATATATATATATATGGGTCAGTCCACCAGTACTGTTTACCACCTTTGGTCCTATTTTCAGATGCATAAAAATCAAAGCACAAATTTAAAAATTACCTTTAAATATTTGGAAATGTTTCAAAATAATATCAACTACCTCCCATAAGCTTGAAAATGTCATAGGATTTGTTATAACAGCTTTATTTGCAAATGAAAACCAGAAATGTGGTAAAAATCCCCTTCCGAAAGTGGACATCAAAATATGCCTGACTTAAATGCTATAGTCAAGCATTATGGAAAGCCACTTTGCTTTTACAAGTGTCCTATTGTAAGACCAAGATTTCAATTTTTCGATCTACGGAAATGCAAAACCCGACGTTTGCACTATTATGTGTTGAGCGGCAGTTAAAAATTGCGTTAGACTTGTTACTGTGTTCGTCCGTTTTGAGTTCCTTCATTTCAAGAGAATTTTCAAACACCTGTTTATGACCCCAGTGTCAAAGTCCAATATTTAAATCAAACAAGTAACGAGCAATAGTTTGATTCTAACCATTAGTAAATAGCTTGCATCAGTCAGCTGTTATTAGCGGTCAAACTAAAAGGGTAAAATTGTCGTCCGTTTGTAACACTCCTAACACACACAGTGTTTCGAAAGTTGGTTTCACCACAGAATCAAAAAGTTGATTTTTAACTGCCGGAAACTAAGTTAAATATCTCATCCGGGTTTCTCTTTCACTTTCGCAACGGCGGCGCTCTACACGGGTAAGGAAATCGTGTCGCCCATGGATTTTCCTAAAGTTTCCTAAAGTTCCCGTGATAGTGTAACATTTCCTAACGAATTGGACACAGAATTGTAATATATGGAAACTAATATGTATTTAATAGCTTTAACTGCCTTTAGTTGATAATATAAATGATTAAAGGTCTCCAGGATGTACTTAACATTACATGAAAGTGCCATAATACATAGAACAAAAAGAAAGATTCCATAAGAACGAACCTATGTTTGTCCTTTGTAACATTCCAGTTGGCTAAGAAGCCTAGAGCCGCCATAGTTTAATATTTTTTATTAGTTTTGATAATTTATATCCAAATTCTCTCTTATTTTGAATGCTTTGTTAGAAGAAAATAAATTTAATAACTTCAAGTGAGTTTAAACTCGAGGAAAGCCAAGGGGCGTTATGAGTGTTACTGGGTACAGGTGGAGTGTACTTCTTTTGAAACATTTCTAACATCTTCTTTATCACATATGCCCACTCTATGATTAATTAAATATCTCTTAGCTCTATTTTGATTGGTTTTTTTTTTGCTTCCACAGTATTTTCATATTGCATTTTTTCCTAACAACCTATTTACCTTTAATAAGAGTGGATCCTAAGTTTTTGAAATGTTTGTTTTGTTGTTATATCAGTACAGGTAGGGGCCTACTATCATAACTAAATTCATTTTCACCTGGAACAATTTTTTGTTAAAGTTGGAGTATAGAATATATGTTAAACATAATATAAAGGACAATCATAAGATAAAAGCATTTATATTCAGTCATCTTTTTTTTTTTTGTTGTTGTCCAGTAACGTTCCTAACTAATCGCTCCTCATCTACTTTTTCTTCACAAGGGCAGTCTTTTTTCAAAACAAGCCAATATTTTTAAAAACATGAAGATTCAACCTTGTAAAACACATTTTTTTATGGTATATAAGTAGATCATTATGTGTCTGGTACATAGTTTTCCATTTATTGTTTGTCCTGTAATGTTCCTAACATGCAAATATTTTCATACCGTACTTATTATTTAAAAATAATCTTTCAGACCCTTTTAAATTTTTAAGATGACTTGTCCTATATGTTTTGAATTAAACATATGTATGACCATGATTTGGGTGTTTTAACAATGCTATTGAAACTTTTGTCTAATGTTTTTATGTCATATGCTTGTCCTGTAACATTCCTAACAAATCGGGTTCACTATTCAATCTTCTCTAGGATCAATTTTAATAAAAGTAGGCCTACCTTGGATGTTACACATTACTCAAAGTCTTTGTGTTTATATACAAATATATATATATATATATATATATATGCTTTTTTTATTGATATTTTAGTGCAAATGATCATATATGTTTGTCCTGGTAACACTCCTAACAGATGGTGGTCACATCAGTTACATAAAAATTTCTCCAAAACTATGCTAGCCTGAGGTCTGCACTTTTCACATATATCAAGAATCAAACATTCTATACAGTACTTCGCTGTTTCGATGTGACATAGTTCAAATTTGACCCTGTATGTCCAAAATTGTTAACAGTACTGGTGGACTGACCCATATATATGTCTCAATTAATTTTGACCAGGACAAGATCTGGATCTAGTTTCTAAATGCGCTAGCAAAGTACTCGTTCAAATACAAGTTACCCCTGGCCCGTTCATCTTCTAACGTCTGCTGTGTTGGAATCCACTAAACTTTTTTAACATTTAACAAAACCATACTTAAAATGTGTTTAAAATACGATTGAAGCCTATAACTGGATTCAAAATTATCGAATAAAGTTTTATTTTCGATTCAAAGACGGCAGACTAAGGTTCACCTGGGCGACCCTGGGGTAACAAACTGAATAGATATAGAGTCTAGCACCGTAGATTCACTGTTAAAAAAACAAGCAAACAAACAACAAACAAATAAATCTGGAAGTTAAGGGATCTAGAATTACCTCTGTACCTGAAATTTCAAGTCTTTTCGGAAAAATTCAAGATCTAGAGATCTAGTTTAAAAAAAGGGGGGAAGGGCGGTGGTAGCACTGAAGGTGAGCAAAGCTGAAATTTGTAAAATGTCAAACCTGAGACTTGCTTTGCCTTTCTCACTGGTTAAAAAAAAAAAAATTTAATCCTCCTCCTCTAGAATTTTGAACAGATTCAAAACTTGAAAGGTTATTTCCTTGAATGGACAGGTCCACTGAATTTCCAAGGTACACATTATTATTGCACGCTTGGTTCCTCACGTTTGCAATCATAGATATTGGGCGATTCTAAATAGTCATAGTGATATGATGTATAAAGTAATCGAGTTCGATAAACAGATTGGATGTTTTAATTGGAGATGCGATTTTCTTTTTTCATACTGTACATATCACACCAGCGACTTTTTATAATGTAAAAATTAAAAAAGCATATGTATATTAAGCTGGATTTATAGAATTTTACAATGGTATCAAAGTGTGAGTGTTTGGCCGAGGCCTATGAAAACAACTGAATATGACCCGAAAAGACAATATGGACAGTTTCTGTACCCCCAGAAACTAAAGAGCTGTGTTAGTGCTTCGCGGAAACAACAGAAAAGAACGTTAACACGTGGAGTCTTTACATCTGTGGGTTACAAAGAAAGGCCGCAACAATCACATAAAACATTCAAAGCCTAAAAAAAAAAAAAAAAAAAACATACCATGGAATTTTCAACTTTAAAAAAATGAAAGTGGGTGTTAAAAATACCTTGGTTCAGGTTCTACTCATGAAGTCTTCTTTGAATGCCTATAGTGTATGAGAGATTGTGACGATGGTGCATGGTTTAGTTTTAACAAAACATTAATTTGGTTGGTCTGCTCTCAAGATGGAGTTTTATCATGTAGGCCTACTGTATGTGCTAAAAACTTTGATCTCCTTAAAAAACAAAAATGTTTTAAGTGTAAACTGTAGATCATTAGCACAGCTTTCATATGAAAGAGTTAATGTAGAAGGCAGGGATGAATATAAGAAAACATTTTTTTTCTGTATTGGCAAAGGAATTGCTCCTCTTACTCGTGGAAATTCTAATTTCTTTCCCATAGAAGTTTTGATTTCCCAGCCACCGAACCTCGGCAGACATCACTTTACTGGCAGAGAAAATCCGGTAAGACATATGGACCGATTGATATACGATTTGACCGAGGACATTTGTTACGTTCCGTCTAGAGAATGAAATGTTCTTTCGTCTAAATTAACGAGTTAGTATTTAGTGAATCATTCATTTAATCACCAAGATGTATAGGAAAAGAAAAGTGAAGAGAAACAAAATGAATACATGCACATGTCTCTAATGTGAAGCATCCAGGTGCAATAAGATTTCGCCTTACGGAGATCTACTGATCTATGTGAAGTCGATTATATTTTGTAATCAACTAAATCATTAGAAACTGAGGCACCTGAGTAACAAACTAACATAAGAACAAAAACTGATCTTTTTTTCTGGCAGAAAATTTTTGTTGACGGTATCAATTATTTTTTAAACTTGCAGGAGGGCTGATAACATATGGCACCCAGACCTGACAACGTTTCCGATTTAGGCGAGAAATTCCAGGACAAAAATGTGGCTATAGATTCTCACACTTTCTTTGCCCAGGCTAAACTAATCTATCATTTTGTTTACTTCTGAGAATGAATCCAACTGCCCCAGAACACTGGAAGATAGGCGTACACAAACACAGACCTGCATGTCTCCCAGAATAATAGATGACGGGAGAGAAACAACCTTCCTCAGACACTGCACAGTAAGGGGCCTACATGGCTTCTATAATTAAACAAGTCTTGAGGCTATGTTTGGATTTTACATAATAAATGTATATCAACTTAACACACTGTAGTTTTATGAACAAATGTTAATTCCGTTAATTAAATAATGATAATTTTTTTTATTGTTAACATATCAAATCCTCTCTATATCATGCACAGAACACTGGAGATAGGCCGCATGACCAAGACACTGCGACCAGTATCAACACTGACCTAGCGACGAGAAATGACCTGCTACAATTGTCCAAGCACAATTTATCAAGACTACAAACATTTCAATGGCCGAAGCTACTTGCTTGATCATTTAAATTCAAACCACATATTTTAAATCTACCGTTCTGTAAATTTTTCCAGGCTTTTGAACAATTCAATATGATGTTCAGAAATAGTGGGGGAAAAAGCAATTTAATATGGTTTTCACATATTTAGCTGTTTTGGTTTTTTTTCAGATTATGATAATGATTATTTTTCATGCATCAAAATTTGTTTCTGTATATTCAACTACTATATGAGTAAGATCTAGACCAAAGCAGGGAAAGACATTGCAGTAGTTAAAATCACACTATACAAAATGGCTTCAAGTAACTTGCTTTGATTTTTTGTCCATTCAGCAATAATCCAAAAGACTTATTACGATCTTGATGTGGGCAAAAGGGGGAGGGAGGCAAAGAAAAGAAGGATGAGACATCCCGAGAAAACCAACACCAGTACGGTCTCATTACGCCTTTCTCTTTTCATCTCTCAGAATTGACAACATAGTAAAGTTAGCGCTCTGATGGGAAAAAATTCAGTTAAGGCCTTTCTATGTGAAAGAACATGATACTCTGTGTTCTTGTCCATGATTGTGTTTCTTAGAGTCAGCAATAATAAATGTATATCAACTTAACACACTAGTTTTATGAACAAATGTTAATTCATATGGCAAGACCACGGAATAAGAGCCGTGTTTGTGTTGATATAAAGTATTTTAAAGAAATAACTAAGTTTTAAGGTGCTGCCACATGTTAAATGTCAAGGTTATCACTGGCCCACGCAGTACAGTGTGTTTGCACATGTGTGAAACAGACTGACATGACCCAGATGACAATGCGTGAGATATAAGTTTGTGCTTATAGAAAATGAGATACAACACTGGCGTTCTTTTAATAAAATGTGTTCAAATATTGAGAAAAATGAGCAAAAATGAAACACTTTGAATTGCTCAAAAGAAAAAAAAAAAGAAGTTGTGACAGCCGCAAGCAGCAAAGAAATGGCGACTGAAGGAAAAATCTTCGAGTGAGGAAAGGGCAGAAATTCCAAGTCAGATGCTGGCAACCTTGCGACCCTGTAATCTACTAAAGTCTTCAATAGCTGCACAAGAAGAAAATAATAAGCACTAAAGTGCCAATTCAATGAAAAAAGACAACAAAAAATTGCTTTGTATGTTCTTTGAAATGTTTCTTTTTTGTTTTGACGAATTCAAAATGCATGATAACTTTCAGACACTATCCTGCATTATACTACTTGATGGGTAGACATGTTAAGTTGGTTTAATATTATTACAATCCAACTTGCTAGGCTTTAGTAACACAACAGAGATAATGTTCAAGCCTCCATATTTAAGAAAAACATATCCCTCCTCAATGGTGAGGAATAGGCAATGACAGCAAAGCTTGTAAGGCATGACATGGTCCAGAATCACTTGACCTCATAGTAAACAGCTTTTCACACAACACTGGTGAGGAATAGGCAATGGCAGCAAGGCTTGTAAGGCATGGCATGGTCCAGAATCACTTGACACTTGGAATGATATTTGTTTATATATATATATATATATATATATATATATATATATATATATATATATATATATATATAATTTTTTTTCCGTGTGAGTTAAAACAAATATCATTCCATTAAACTCTTCCTACACAACTCGTTGCCTTAAGATAGGAAAATAGTATGTTTATGACTGGCCCACACGGTACAGTGTGTATACACAACATGTAGGAAACCGAAATGATGTAGATAAGAACGCTAGAGAAACAATAGCTTTAAATAAAATTTGTTCAAATATTGAAAGAAATCAGCAAAAAAATAAGAAAAGGAAAATATTTTGGATTGCTCAAAAAAAAAAAAAAAAATTGTGACTGCCGCGGGCAGGTAAGAAATGATTGATTAAGATCTTGGAATTAAGAAACGACAGAATTTTATGAGGGAGCTTGCGGTATGGCAAGACCATAGTTATCAATGACCTCAAGTCTTTAAGGTCTGCGCAAGAAGAAAATAATAAGCACTACATTATCAATTCAATAGAAACAGGTAACCCAGAATTGCTGTGTGTGTTTTCTTAATTTTTTTCTTGTTTTGCTCAGTCGAATTGCATGTAGTTAACTTAAGACACTATCTTTCATCATTCTTATTGAAATGTAGACCTGTTCAGTTGATTCATAATTAATAGAAACAAATCAATTCGCAAGACCTCGGTAAAACGCGTGTGATTGGGTTCAGGTTTTGTATTTAAGAAAACTATAATTATCTTGCCTCAATGATGAGGAATAGGGCCATAGCAGCAAGGCTGTCATGATCAAGAAATACTTGACGTTACATTGAACAACTTTCCTTACAGCACAATGATCGCCGAGTTTGTTTCATGTTGAATAAAAATTTAATATATTTTTCTTCATATTTCATTATTATTTGTGCGTGTGAAAATTAAATTTGATTCCATTGAATTCCACTATACGGTCCAGACTTCCATGCTTAGGACTCTCCCTAAAGGAAAAAAAGCAAGATGGACGCTTGCGATTTTCCAACACAATAAAAACGATATAAACGTTGAAGGATCCGAATTTTGTAAAGCAATCACAAGAAATAATTGTTAAAGACTAAGCTCCCATAGCTGGAACTTTCAAAAATAGAAATCGAAAAGATAGGTTCTGGTATATATTAAATTGTGTTGCTTTGAAATGAGGCATAGGGCAAAAAATTGAGGTGATATACAGTGACTGAATAATTGTTATTTTGATTTCTTTGTAAGCAATTCGCACTGGAACACAATGTTTTTTTTTCCCTAAGTAACCCATTTCTCTGCGGGTATTATTGACTTCATTTTCAGACGTTTGATAAATATTTTCAGTTTTTGCCGGCTAAGTGTTGCCACAAGAGAGAAAAAATGTTCATGTTAATCTCATGTTTATTTCTGGCCCACACAGCACAGTCTGAACAACATGGATTCAATGACATTTTACAGATAAGACTCCAAGATACACAAGTTTTTGCTTATAGAAATGGGTGACGATAGCAAAGTTCTTCAAATGAAATGCGTGCAAAAATTGAAAGAAATGAGCAAACATGACAAGAAAGGAAACATTTTGAATTGCTCGAAAGAAAAGGTTAAGAACTTTTGACATCCACAAAAAGAAAAGAAAATTATGATGAATGAAGGAAACTTCGAATTAGGAAAAAACAGAAACAACCCAATTCGCTAGGCCTAGGTAAAGCAAGAGATGCATTGTTCCGGCATCCGCAATTAACTAAGAAAAAAACATATCGTTGCTGATTGGTGAGGAATAGAATCATGAGGACAAGACTTGTCAGACATTGCATGATCCAAAACTACTTGACCTTGATGAAAACAACATTCCACTCTACACATTCAGCGCCATGGTTGTTTCATCTGCAATAAAAAACAAAACAATTTTTTTTTCTTACTTTTATTTCATAGCATTTTTTTGGTTCATTAAGATCAAATTTGATTTCATAGAGTTCTTTTATATGGCACAGAATATGGTATGACCTAATCACAAAGGATCAGAACGAGATCAAGACGGCCGTTTGCGATCTTGCAAGTCAACACTAATCTAGTTAATTTAGTTTACGGTCTACAGAAGAAGAAATAATGTAAGCGCTGATAATATATATATATATATATATATATATATATATATATATATATATATATATATATATATATATATATATATATTTCATCACACTTAGATTAAATCAAACATTACTGCACGCATTTATTTTTTATTTTATTTTTTTCCTTACAACACTGGAAAAAATATACTCTTTTTAGGAAAATATGTGAGTGTTCAAACTTGGTCTTGACAGAAGTGAACCAAGCAATAATACGAAATAAAATGATGGATGATCCAAATTTTGAAGCATGAGAACAAGAAATACTTGTCAAAGACCGAGTTCTTATAGTTCAAACTATTGGAAATCAGAAATAGTTTAGGTAGGCATTGGAACTAACAAAAGTGTGTTGTTATAAAATGAGGCATAATTTATGATGAAAGAAACGTTTGCAGGTAATATTCTGTGGCTAAATAAATGGTTGCTTTACTTTCTTAGTAAACAATTCACATTTTAGCAAAATGCATTTTTCTTTTTCTAATTACCCTATCTGTGGTTACTATTTAAAGAATTTTCAGACGCTTGACAAATTCTTTTGATTTTTGGCTGCTAAGTTCTTTTAAATTGTTTCCACAAGAGAGAGAAAAAAATGTATCTTTTTTTTTATCAAGAGAGAGTTAAATTTATCTTTATGACTGGCCCATACAGTGCAGTGTGCATGCACAACATGTATGAAACAGACATAATCCAGATAAAAACACGAGACACTCAGGTCTTTGCTTAAAGACAAGAGCAGGAGACAATATTGGTGTTCTTTAAATGAAATCTGTTCAAATATTGAAAGAAATGAGGAAACATTCCAAGAACGGCGATGTTTTGAATGGCTCAAAACAAGTTGTGTCGACCGCGAAAAGAAACCACAGGGTGACTAAACGGTGAAGTCTCCAACTCCGGACGGATGTTTACGATCTAACAAGACCACATCAAAGTCGTTATGGCCTGCTCTAGAAGAAAATAAAAACTACGATCTGACAAGGCCACATCAAAGTCGTTATGGCCTGCGCTAGAAGAAAATAAAAACTACGATCTGACAAGACCGCATCAAAGTCGTTATGGCCTGCGCTAGAAGAAAATAAAAACTACGATCTGACAAGACCACATCAAAGTCGTTATGGCCTGCGCTAGAAGAAAATAAAAACTACAATCTGACAAGACCACATCAAAGTCGTTATGGTCTGCGCTAGAAGAAAATAAAAACTACGATCTGACAAGACCACATCAAAGTCGTTATGGCCTGCGCTAGAAGTAGAAGAAAATAAAAAACTGTGTTCTTAATAAAATGACAACATACGTAAACATTTCTTTGTGATTTCTCTGAACTTTTTGTTTTGACCAATGCAATAACTTAAACTTAAGATATTGGCCTGTGTTATTTTAATGGATAAATGGACATGTTACGCTGATTAATAATTAATACACCGCATCTCACTAGGCCTTGGTAAAAAAAAAGACAGAGAGAGGTATTCTTTTGGCCTCTATATTTAAGAAAATTTTTTCTTAAATGACAAGGAATAAGGTCATAAAACCAAGGCTTGTCGGGCATTGCATGGTCCATAAATATTTGACGTTCAAGTAAACAAATTTCCTCACAACACATTCAACGCCGTGTCTATTTCACTTTTTTTAAAGAAAAATTATTTTACATTATTGAATTATACATTAATTACTGTGTGTGTGAAAATCATAGTTCATACCTTTGAATTCTTCAATACGGCACATGCACTCGGGCCATAGTCTAAATGGTTCAAGAGAAAAGGGCAATTATTTGTAACGGCCACGAAAAAAGGAAAGAAATGGTGTCTGAACGATATCTTTGAACTAAAAAAGGAAAAAAAAAAAGGTTAAGACATAATGCTTGCTATCTGGCAAGGCCATATACAAAGAACCTGAAACTTAAAGGACCTGGCAATAAGAAAATAATAAACACTAAACATAAACTCTCAATTTTAGGCAACGCACAAAAAATTGCTTTGTGTGTACTTTGCACTTTTTTTGTTTTGGCGAATGTAACGGCCTTAACTTATACATTATCCAGCATTATTCTACTTGATGTGTAGAATTCTAAAAAAAATATGCCTTATACAACCCTACTCGCTGGGCCTTGGTAAAACAAGGGTGATATTATTCAAGCCTTCGTATTTTGATAAAAACATAAACATATTTCTTTAAATTAAAAACTCTACTGTTGATGGTCAGTTCATTGATTGGAACTTTAAACAAGCCAAATCTATGCTTTGGGTTATCTGACTCGCTGTTTTTTTTTCTTTTCTTTTTTTTTTTTTTTTTTTTTTGTAATTTCCAGCTGCTTCCATTTGTACGTATGTATGTGTGTGTAAAATGTACCATATATGAATTTTGTCTTATTTTCTTCTTCAGTTGAATAAAAGAATGTAAAAAAAATTATTGGAGAGAAATACAGTCATGTCGGCAAGGCTTGTAGGACATTATAGGATCAAGATTTCTTTTACCTTTAGGTAAAAAACTTTCTTGAAAACACATTCAGCGGCATGTTTTTATAACTATTGATTGAAAAAAAAGAATTTTTTTTTTTCATATTTTATTTCATTTTCTTCCATATTTTTTTTTTCTGTTCGCAAAAATCGAATTTAATACCATTGAATTCTTCCGTACGTCTCAGAAACCCAGGCCACTGAATGGATCAAGAGAAAATCGTAAATACTTGTTACGGCCACGGAAAAGGAAAGAAATGGTGGCTTAACGAAATTCTTCGAATAAAAAAGAAAAAAAGAAAAAAAAAGCTCAAGACGAATGCTTGCGATCTGTCAAGGCTCTATCATTAGTTTCAATGACTTCAAGTCTTTAGTACCTGCGCAAGAAGAAAATAATAAGCACTGCAATCTCAAATCAATGAAAACAAGCATTAAAATTACTTTATGTGTTCTATGAACTTTTTATTTTTTTGTTTTGACGAATGTAAACACTAAACTTATAACATTATTCTGTATCATTTTAATTGATAAGTAGACCTGTTGAGCTGATTTATATTCAAATCCAACTCGCTTAGATTCAGTAAAACAAGAGTGATATTGTTCAAGCTTCCATATTAGGAAAAAATATCTTTTCTCAATGGTTAGGAATGGGGTCATGAAGGTAAGCCTTGTACAGCAAAAAATAGTCTAGAAACACTTGACCTTAAAGCAATTAACTTTTCTCAACATAATAAGCGCCTTAATTGCTTCAGACTAAATGAAAATTTATTTTACTTCATTTTATTTTATGTATTAATTTTTTTGCTTTTGTCAGGGTGAAAATCATATTTCATTCCATTGATTTCCTCTACACGATTCAGACACAAGAAAATTTGTAAAGACAAAAGTTCCCAATTTTGGAAACAGAAATCTACAAGATAGACATTGGACTTAATAAAAGTGAGTTATTTTGAAATTAGCTATATAAAGAAAACAACAAATGCAGGTGATATACAGTAACTAAATAATTGTTTCTTTGCTTTCTCTGTAAGCAATTGAAATTGAAACAACTTACATTTTTCTCTTAGTAATTCCCCATTTATCTGTGGCTACTATTTCATTTTCCTACGCTTGATAAATACTTTAACTTCTTGGCAGCTGAAATATTTTATACCTTTGCAACAAGAAGAGGACAAAACTTCGTATTAAATTTCAGAATTATGACTGGTCCATATGGTACATTTGCTTGCATAGCATAAATTATGTTTAGAGAAATAGGAGATAATAATTGGCGTTCTTCGAATGAAACCTGTTGGGATATTGAAAGAAGAGGATAAGAAGTTGCGACATCGGCGAAAAGGAAAGAACTGGTGACTAAACAAAAATCTTAGAATTAGGAAACGATAGAAAATCAAGGTGGATGTTTGCGATCTGACAAGACCATGTCAATGACCTCAGGTCATTACGGCCTGCGCGAGTCGAAAATAATAAGCTCTGCATTCCTAAATCAATGAAAAGAGGCAACTCAAAATTGCTTTGTGTGTTCTCTGAACCTCTTTTCCGTTTTGACGAATGCAATGGACAAAACTTATGACGTTATTCTACATCATTTTAATTGATAAGTAGATATGTGTCTTTAACTAACTTAAAAAAACGATCTCGCTAAGCCCTGGTAAAACACAGATATTTATCAGGCTTCCATATGTTCCCATAATCCTTCATGGTGAGTTATGGGGTCATGAAGACGTAGACAAGCGTTGCGCGGCATTACATGGTTTAGAAACACTGGACCTCAAAGTAAACAACTTTCAGAACAATACATTCAGCGTTGCGTTTGTTTTTATCATTTCTGAAAGAAATTCATTTTGTTTTATTTTATTTTGTTGTATATTAGGCATTTGTGTGCATTGAACTCTTCCATACGGCCCAGACACTCGGGTCAAAATTTAAATGGTCCAAGAGAGAAGGGTAAGAAGTTGTAACGGCCACGAAAAAGGAAAGAAATGGTGGCTGAACAATCAGACATCAGAGTTTCTCTGGGCCATCGAAGAGTCGGTCTCAAACGTTTTCTTGTAGATTTAGACCAACAGTCAATTTTTTTTCAAAATAGGCACAACAAAAAGAATGTATGTTTTGAATGCTTCGATGAATAAAACTAATTTAATGATTGTTTTTTATGCATTTTTTATGATTCAGTCGTGTAGTACAAAGTTGGGTTTCACCTCTGACCTTGCATGAAGGTAATTTCCGGGTGACAATGTGCCAGATGCTGTGGCTCTTAACTTAATGTGATGCGTAATGTGCCTCTCTGTCTCTCCGAGGAATCAAATTTTATGTTCTCAAAGTGTGGGATCGAGAGAATTAAAAACTCAAATGTCAGTCATGGAGACCCAGACGCGTCAATCTTCTCGACCCTTCCCATAAGAGTAGAAAGGAACCACCGTTGAAAAAGTCAATTGCAATGAAGACTTTGTTGTTATTTTTTTACTTGTAACAAAAAAAGCAACACAAAATAGACGCTACTAAAAAAGTAACTAACGGGTGACTTATTTTAAACTAAATTTTAGCTTTTGTAAAATACACCTTTCAATATTGTTCAGGCCTTCTATATTTGAAAATAATGGTCTATAAAGAGAGCTCAGAATGGGCTGTGTGTCTGGCTCAATGAACAAAAAATCATTTCACTAGTTGGCAATAACTATCAGTGAACATCCTGCAAAGTGTATAGAGCCAAGCTATTGACATGTCAGATAAGTGGCAGTTGTTTCCTGTACAAAGTAGCAGTTAGCCTTGTGTATTTATGAATTTCTGATTTCATCTTCACATGAGACAACTCAAAATTGACAGGATAGCAAGTAAGCTTTACGGCTAATTATATTCATCATTGCATTTTTAGCACGTCAAAATAAGATGACATAATTCACGAGATTTTGTCAGTTCGATCAATTTCATTTAACTTTCAGCAAAGTTAGGGCAGTACAGTAATGGTATAAACGCACTTTTTGTTAAGTTCATGAATACTTGCCAAAAAAAAAAGTTCAAGTCATTCACTTGGTTACCCTTCACTTAGGAGAACAGAGAGAGGCTCTGCAATAGAAATTTCTTAATCATCACTAAAAGTCTTGATTCCTTAAGCCCTTGGCTGCTACAATTTTTTCTCCCCCGTGAGCTAAGGATTTTTTGAATAATTGCATAGGTATATCGCTTCAAACACAATCCAAAACAAAAGTGTGACACTGAGTTCTGTTTTTATTCATGACAAAGGTTTGAAGCTTGCATGTAGACGAAAATTAGACATAAAAAATAGTACATGTATTGTGTTGTTGCATCAACAAAATAAATATCGTTTTGATATGGAGATACCTGGTACATCTACAGCAAAGCCAAAGGGTTAAGAAAACTCCTGCCCATCCACTAAGACACAAGTAAATTTCTGCTTTTTGGATTCTCTTCTCATCATTCCCTTGACATACATGTAAACTGTAATAAATCTTGAAATCATATCATTATTTCTATATTATGCATAAAATAAAGAATTTCTTCCTGTAGGCAAAATATTTTAATAGTTCTTAGAATCTTTCATTCTGAGGATTGTATGCCACTTTTGCCATACCAGTGTGGGACGAAATATCTCTGCTTTGTCAGATCCATCCTCTAATCTTAACCTAGATATTAATTTAAATATTGAAGTCGTATCATCACCTCCTTAACCACAATGCACAAAACTCTCCACCTATGTAGAATTAATAAGCAATGTTTTTCACTAAGTTGCAGCCAATTGAACAAAGGGTAAATCTACTGAACAAATATAAATAACTCCGACTATTGAATGTGAAAATTGTAATACATGAATAAGATTCTCTTAGACTAAATTCTAGAAAAAAAATGGGGCAAATCAGCACTTTGGCATGGAACAGAGTTTTTATTTATTCGAATTTCAGGCACAAGAGATTGGCGAGTGGATGGGTCGATATATTTTGGCACACAATCTGTACAAGAGAGTGAGATGTCAAAAATTTTAATTCAGGGGCAAGAAAAAATAATTCAGCATTTGAAACTTAACAGTAACACATCCTTCTTCTTCAGATTTTGAAAGAGCAAAAAGTCTTGACTCAATCCAAATAATTATGATGATTTCATGCACTTGGTATCATGAAAGCAGCTAAAAAAAAGTGCTGTTAAACAATATTGACACATTTCCGAACAAAAATAGAAACAGCTAACTAAATTGTATTGAATGCAAGACAGGCTGCATTTTGTAACAGCAAAGAAATTTCTCTTCTTAAATAATATCTCATTCCAAGAGGAACAGTGACT
This sequence comes from Elysia crispata, assembly GCA_033675545.1. NCBI lineage: Eukaryota > Metazoa > Mollusca > Gastropoda > Plakobranchidae > Elysia > Elysia crispata. The sequence continues at coordinate 304,996 of JAWDGP010000505.1, forward strand.
GAATGATGTATTTGAGCAAAATATGTCTTACACACCATTAAATAGAGTTGGTTAACTTAAGTTCATTAAAAACCACATCACTCTAGTTTGATCAATTGGGTTTAGAAATACAGTCAACACTGCTTTTAAAACTGGATCTTCAGGGGACATAACTAATAACATCTAATTATGTGAAAAATCGAGTTTAGTAAATCAAGGAGTGATCTCACTATTATAATATCGTAAATTAATACCATGACACTATAATCAGACTACATGTATTTATTTTGCGTATTTGTTTTGATTTTTGTTATTAAAAAAGATTTTTCTCTTTCTTTTCTGCTTTGTTCTTTACTCTTCCCTATTGTCCAGTTAGTTCAAGTATCCGTTTGAGCGTCATGGTTTTTACATGTGCTAATAATTATAGTTTTGCCTCTGCCATTGGTATCAAGTTTTTTCAGGTACTTGTAATTTCATTTTCAATCGAGAACTGGTAGTGAGAAATCAATATGGTTCTGATGCTAGGCCTATTTTTTTGTTGGATTAAGGTGAATGATATTCTTGCTTACGATTTTATAGCAACCAGCATGTAAAATGCATCTCAATAATAAAGCCGGTCGTCCCAGTCTAGCCTTACAGTCAGAGAGAGATGAAATGGGTGGGCATTGTTCAATGAACCAATTACACTTCATGGAGAAAGCAGGTCTAGCCTACAAACACAATGCGCGCAAAATGTAAGTCTAAGTAAATAACACCCAATGTTCTGGACCTAGCCCTACAGCCGAGGAGAGATGGGATGGGAGAAAAGTATTCAATCAACCAATTACTTTGGCAGATCTTGCCTAAAAACATGATGTATGAAAAATGTAAATCTAAGTACATAATCGCCAATGTTCTGGACCTAGCCCTACAGCCGAGGAGAGATCGAATGGGTGTGTATTGTTCAATCAACCAATCACAGAGGAGATAGATCTAGCCAGCAAACACAATACACGAAATGTTATAAACAAAAATGCCCACTGTTCTGTTTCTTGGCCTATCCATGCAGGAGAGGAAGGAGAGAGAGAGAGAGAGAGAGAGAGAGAGAGAGAGAGAGAGAGAGAGAGAGAGAGAGAGAGAGAGAGAGAGAGAGAGAGAGAGAGAGAGAGAGAGAGAGAGAGAGAGACAGACAGACAGACAGAGAAAGACAGAGACAGAGAGACAGAGAGAGAGACAGACAGACACAGAGAGAGAGAGAGAGAGAGAGAGAGAGAGAGAGAGAGAGAGAGAGACAGACAGACAGACAGACAGACAGACACAGAGAGAGAGAGAGAGAGAGACAGACAGACAGACACAGAGAGAGAGAGAGAGAGAGAGAGAGAGAGAGAGAGAGAGAGACAGACAGACAGACAGACACAGAGAGAGAGAGAGAAAGAGAGACAGACAGACAGACAGACACAGAGAGAGAGAGAGAGAGAGAGAGAGAGAGACAGACAGACACAGAGATAGAGAGAGAGAGAGAGAGAGAGAGAGAGAGAGAGACAGACAGACAGACACAGAGAGAGAGAGAGAGAGAGAGAGAGAGACAGACAGACAGACAGAGAGAGAGAGAGAGAGAGAGAGAGAGACAGAGAGAGAGATATGGGATGGGTAATAGCAGTGGCCAATCAACCAATCACAGGGGAGATATGCCTAGCCTACAATTACAATGCACAACATCTCTAGCCCAGCACTTGCCAGCTCTACTTCACAATCTCATACCCCCCGGCATCCACACACACAGATTCATGCCTTTGTTAAACCTTAGATGATGATGATTGTTGACCGATTGGTAGGCTTATGAGAATGAGAATTGTTTCAGCAGCTTTGCTACTGTTACACCTAGACATGGATTCAGCCAGGCTACCGGGTTATGTTAAGATAACACACATTGTATTTCTCCTGTCAGCAATTGATAACCTGCATTGTCTAACACTTACTAACACATGAGTCAGAGGACAGAAAGATTGATTTTATTGGTTAAAAAAAAAAGTGAAAACAATCACGTTTTTGTTTGCACAACCCCAAAAAAGATCGGTCTATCTGAAAACCCAGCTATGTGCAAGGACTTATAATTACTTTAAGGAGGGTACGGACTTGAGCGAAAATCGATATAAGCGTCGTCAACTTAAGTGGTGTCCACTGTAATCTAATTCTCAACAAATGCAGTGAAAACCTCATAATTCGAATTGGTTGGGAATGCATGAAAACTGCGAATTAAGGATTCGAATGACAAAAAAAAGGGGCATTTATAACTATTTTACTAAAATGGGAGTTCACTACTGTTTTCTTACAATTGGCCTCCCTTCCCCTGAACCACTGGTTTTCTTAAGTCTTTTTTTGCCCTTAAAAGGGCTGTTGTTTTAAGAGTTAGGGTATGGGAAAAACAATATTTGGCATCTATAAGTAGGAGACTTTCTCTTAAAATGATTTGTGATTACAGATTATCTGGCTCTCCTTCTTTTCTATTTTCTCTCTGTTCTATAAAATGGTGGAGAGGGTGTTGGCTGGAATCCCAAAGTTGTCAGCGATTTCTTTTTTCGTTGTTGTCTTTCCCATGTTCAGGACTGAGAATGGTCAGACAAGAAAAAGTCTGAAAATACCAGCCAACAAGCCGGAACCGAGCGCCGAAGGCGCGAGATTCACCTAGGAGGGTCCGGGGGCATGGCTCCTCGGAAAATTTTTGAAAAATTGCGTTAAAATTAAGCCATTTAGGCCCCTCTGGCACTGAACTTCCCTTAATTATTGTGTTATATCCTTTGCTTTTTTGTTGACAGTAAACCTAAAACATATCTGGAACAATCTTAGAATATTGAATTGATATCACTGAAGGTGTCAGACTAGATTTTTTTTTTTAACTTTTTTTAGTCACCAAACTAACTAAAGATACAGAGTTATTGAAAAGTAAACTTAATTTGGGAGCATTAGTATAATCGAAAGACATGGAGAAAAGAAAATGTCTTGACGCCACGCCATTGTGATGTTCACGCGCAAACGGTTGTGGAAAGACTGAGAAAAGTTGCGCCAAGCTTTGGCAAAAACAAAGAGAAATTCGGCCAATATCGATCGATATTTTCAAAACCGATTAAGAAAGTAATAACAACAATAGATTATCATTAAATGGTATCGATGTTAATCTCGATAATTCCACTTGATCAATACCACCGAACTCTTCTGTGTTGGTTGGTTTATGTTTCCGGAAACCAGCCTCGAAATCGAAAAGAAGGCTTCGGAATTTTTGTGTTGTTTTAATTTTTTTTTTTTTTTTTTTTTGGGCGGACGCGATCTTCGTTAGGCGGATGGAAATGACAAGTTGGGCGGAAATCCGCCTTTAGAGGGAGAATTCTCAGCCCTGCATGTTGTCTATCTCACTCAACAATTTCAGCTTGGTTTCGAGGGTGAGGGTAGTGTGCCTTCTTTTCAAGGGATTTACTTGAGAAGATGCCATTTTCGAAGAGAATTAGAATAAGATCTAGATACATGAAAATACGAAAAGTGTTTTGAGATTCCCTTGCCACTGTTTATCAAAGACAATGCCTATATCTATCATATATTTATTTGCATTTCATTAACAAATTTCTACCTTCAACAATATAAATTACTTTCCTGCAAAAGAATGATTAAGCTGCGTTAAGCTGAAACTGCTTTCACTCAGATTAAACTCTTAAGGATTTGAATGATGATTGCTTTGGCCCTAAGCAAGAAGCTTTTTATTCCAAACATAGCATGTCTAATGTAACCCTATTTTCTTTATATTTTTGTTTCTTCTCAGACATTAACTAAATAAATCCCTTTTCTGGAAGAGAAAGAACATGAATGCAATGAATCTTTAGACATAATCTCCTATCTCTGAAAGTTCTTTAACCGATCGATGACAATGTAAAGTCTGTCCACTGAATGCTTTTTCTTATGTCTGACTAGATGACCACTTTGAAAAAAGTCTTGATCACAAACGTCGCATTTAAAAGGTCTTTCGCCTGAATGCTTTCTCTTATGAACTGTTAAACTACTGCTGCGCATGAAAGTCTTGTGACAAACATCACATTTGTACAGTCTATCACCTGAATGCATTCTCTTGTGTCTGGTTAGGTCTCCGCATTTCATATAACACTTTCCGCACAAATCGCATTTGAAAGGGCGATCTCCTGAATGTGTTCTTCTATGCACAATTAGATCACTTTTATGTCCAAAATTTCTATCACATTCATCACATTTGTATGGTTTCTCGTTTGAATGTGTTCTTAAATGGGTGCTTACCAAACTTTTTCTGGCAAAACTTTTGTTACACATGTCACACTTGTATGGTCTGATCCTTGTGTGTATTCTCTGGTGCTCAGTCAAATGACCATACTTTGAAAAGCTCCTATCACATACATCACATATGTAGTGCTTCACACTTTGAAACTTGATCCTGGAATTTTTCTCATCACATCTGGTTGAAAAAATGGGGTCTTCTGTGACTCTCCTCAATAATGAACAATCTGCACCACTAGAGCTCCAGTCGCTCTGTTGCTGCAACTTTTGTTGCGCCTTTGTGTTTCGCAAAACTCTATAGTCCATTTCTCCTTTAATGTCTGCGTTGTTGCAAATATTGTCCTCACCTAGAAAAAATTAGTGTTTAAAGGTGGTATGAATTATTATAAAAAAAATAGACAAAAATTTTGAAACTGCCTTCATTTCAAAATATCTTCTTTTTCCACAGCTAATCAGCCCAGATAAAAATCTGCAAAGAATTTGTTAGGATAAAAATATGAAGTTTTTAGTCCGTAAAAATTCATCATTGGTTACATTGAGAAATTAAGTACAAGCTTAATTTTCTTTCTAATCACTCATAGCCTTATAAAATGGAATAAACTGCTACAACTTATTTTCTTTATCCTAAAATAAAGTCGCTAGATGTGGCTTTGTAAATTAAGAAGTCATTCTAAGCAAAAACTAGGTTCAAATTTTCATGTCAATATTATGAAATATTCAATCAGTACAGTACATGAATTATACTTTTCTTAGAATTTCTATAAAAATATGAACTTAAACTACCTACAACATTACTCTCTTACATTTTATGTATTGAGGCTGCAATCTTGTTTAAAAAAATGGCACTATGAAATTCTTTACTTTTTTTTGTCCTTTAAAATAGCTTTAATTTAAACAAAGTATTGAAAATATCATAATCAGAAATGGTTAGTCTTTCCTCGAAACTCATTTCATGACTTGTGAAAAATTTTATCTCAGGCACTACTTAAAAGAACATTATGTTAAATCAGTAGCATTGCAGAAACAGTAGTAGCAGTTGAAGGAAAAAAAAAGGAGATTGGGCAATAATAATCAGATGAAAGGAAAAAGATGAGGACATATCTTTTTTTTTAAACGCATACCAGATGGGCAAATCATTTTAGGTTCAGCTGCCTGTCCTTTTTCAACTTCACAAGAAATATTCTGTGTAGAAAATGAAAAATGAAAAAAAATCAGACAGGCTTCACAGAAAGGTGAAGGTTTGAAAGGAGATAAATCTCCACAGGGTTGAATGATTTATAAATCATTCAAGCACAGAAAGTTTTCATCTGCTCAAATAGTACAAGGTTTAGAGATCCAGTTTTTTTTTTAAAGTCATGCTGATGAATGGTCATTAGTTCATTGATTGATCATTAGCTCATTCATATCTTACAGACTAATTGAGTGACCTAGATATATAATTGCAAAATGATCTGACTCTAAGGTCTTTTTAGCGGTAAAAAAAAAAAAAAAGAGATAAGGTCCCAAAATTATTTACTTTACAAAAAGCAGAATGGTTACTGTCTGATTGATAGAAAAAATGATACATTATGTGTGTAGCCTAAACATAATATGATGATTTCAGACCTTTTTGCAAATCAAGAATCAACCTAAGTAGGCAGGACCTAACCAATCAAGTTTAAATATTAAACTCTTTCCTATTTATAAGGAGCCATTAGTATGCAAATTTCAAACTATTTCTGTCGAGCAAACCTTACCAACAAAATTTATTGCTCTCTAAATGCAGTTCAACTTCAACCTCTCCTCATGTGAAAACCATGGAGGAAAAGGCTTTGGGCATGATCAAACAGTCATCCAAATTAAGGCAATGGGATAAAAAAAAGATTAAAATTACCTTTGGTACAAAAACAAACAATATTAGACATTTTATTTATACAATTTCAGTGTGAATTAACCAACAAAAGATATGATTATGTCACTTCAATAATATATTAACCTACATCGATTTTCCCTTGACTACATGACAATTTTGGTTCTCTACCACCAAAAACTTCATTGGTTTCAGATGGTTTCCATTCAGCCATTTTTGGTTCAGAGCTGCTGCAAGTAAAACAGTCTTCTCCTGTTTCTAAAAGCAAAAAAGAGAAAAAGAATAATGAGTTAACAGCAGTACACTTTCTTATCTAATTACTAAGATCCTGTTTTGTAAGACAAGCAATTTTCTCTTCTTGACCTCCCCCCCAAAAAAAGATGTTAAGAATAAGATTAATTTTCTTTCAGTGTAAAATATCTCGTAACATTTGATGAAGACAGCAGGCAATCCCTGTTAAAAGCAAGCACTCAATAAACATTTAACAAAAATCAAATAAACTCAAAAACATTTAAATTCTGGGCTTCATGAAGGTGGAGCACAAAAACAACCCTAAAAGAACTACTTCTGTCAAATCTGTGGCTAAAAATGACAGTTTTCATTGTTTATTTCAGTAGCATTTCAACTTTTCGCTATTCTAAAAACAATTCAGTTTGCTTAACTTAAGAGCCATGCTATTAATTTGGTTAGCAGTCGAATTTACCACTCACTCAAGCCTACTTCATAAATTGAAAGAGGTTTCTGTATTATATCTAATGATTTCATTGTTCCTAAGAAAGGTTTTTGAAAGTTTTTAAATGTATTTGATTGTTGATTTTTAAAAAGATCAAATTCAAGCAGATTAGACTGTGTTTTAATTATAAGTTAATATTCTGAGCCATCAAACATACAGGTATACTAAAATTCTAAATGTATCCTAGATATTGCATGACTGAATGACTCTGTGATGAGGGTGGGTGCTGCTTGCCTCAGCAAGGCTTTTAGTGCCATAGACGTATGAATTTGATCCCAATTCCTACCATTTTTCTTGGGTTTTTACGTCTTTCACCTATTTGTCAGTCTTGTGGTTGCTTCTTCTACTCTATTTACCTCCCTAACAACCACTTGCATCTTTAGATTCTTTGGTTAGTGTTGTCTATCCCACTCCCAGCAATTGATGTTGATTGGCTGCCTTCCCCATTACAAAATTATACATTACGTATAATCATATTTACAATTCAAACCAGAGCCTGAAAACAGAATAAATACCTACTTTCAAGGTTTGGTGATAAAGTGGGTCTAGAATATGGCAACTCAATCACTCCTGATAACTCCATTCTTGCATCTGCCCACTCCTTTTGGATTCTTGCTGAATATGCCTCCACTGAGGCTCTGAGAGTCAAAATGGATGGCTTTTCGTCGTCAATGTTGAAAAAGTTATCCATTTTCATTTAACATGTACACACACTGTCAATTTTAATTTTTAAAAATTTAAAAATAAATTTGTAAACAATAATATCAGATTACAGGAAGGATACTATGTTTCCTTCATAATTCACTATATAAATCAGCAAGATGGCTCATTTATATTTTTTTTTCTCATTTGTCTTCAGATTGTATTAAACTTTTTCTAGGTAAAGAGAAAATTTTCAACTTATAATTATAAAATTGCATTGTTTCACAAAGTGCTGATTTTCCGCCACTGCCATACTCTTCTGTAAATCGGACCAGGACTCCCTGAGGAAAAAAAAGTATACAGAAATTAAAGAGAAAAAAAAATTGCATATTCAACTTCCTTGAAGTTAAAGTTTTTCATAACATTTACTGAAAACTAGACCTGTCATTATTTAGAAACACATCAACAATAATTAGGCCTACTTACAAGTTATATAGTATTTATACCCACATAAACATGTAAACTGCCTTTAATATAAGAATTTTCGGGGCAAAAATCATGCAGAGCAGGTCTTCATTTCATCAGAGCTTAAATTTCAGGATATAATCCAGAACCTGTACATACATCTGGAATAATAGGCACTGGAAGTGAACATTCATTCTATTATAAATCACAGAACATGTATCAAATAGAAATCTAGATTCTAGGCTTTAATAAAAAATCAAATTTTAGTATCCGGCTCGTCACACTGTGTGACAGGTCAAAACTGACAAAAGTACCATTTTTACTGTTCGTCACAGAGTGTGGCGCACAGACTAACATTTATAAATTCTAATCCAATCCTCATTCAATAAAAGCCAACTCAACTTATAGAACCCAAATGTTGACATCAATGGCTTTCAGTTTGGAGGTTTTTTCTGTATTGAGGGAAGAATCATTTTTTTTCAGTAGTTTTTCTTTTGCATTGTTCATATCTTTGCTAGCCAATAGATTGTTGTGAACAGCTGCTGATCCTAGCTACAAAAGTTCTAAAGTGAAAAAAACATCAAAAGGTGGATAAAGATTATGATGAGGTCAGCCCTAGTTCTTGAATGAGTTCTGATTTTGAACCTAATGATGGTAAAAAATGATTATGAAAGGTCTAGATCTAGACTTACTCTTGCGAAAGAAGAAGGATCCAAATGTAAAAACAAACGAGCATACCAAATTAAAAATAAACTTTATAGATTTTATCATGCCTATAAAGCCGTTTATTTTGATAGGCCCCTCTGCGTTTTGTAAGAATTGAATAATATTTTACAAAGTTTGGTGCAAACCTATGCAGGTCCATTTAGAGATCTATATTTGGACCAAAAAGGGCTCTCTTAAATTTTAAAATGTAGATTTTTCTTCTGTATACTAAAGAGTTAGGTCAGCAGAATGATTGCGGCTGGGATATATAATATATTACCGTTTTAGTTTTACTGAGAGATAGAGAGAAAAATAACCCCAACTTTACAAACTAACGCATATTGAACAGAAACAATTTTCATTTTTTTTTTTTAATCATGTCGAGCTACGTTAGGTGATAAGTGGTATTAGATCTAGATCTATCTTTAAAATCATTCCCATACCTTGAATTTTTAAAGGTGGAGTACTCAGTTGTTCTGACAATGCTTTTGAAGCTTATTTGTGTCGCATACATAGACTTTTAGCAAATACATGCATATGGATTACATAAGATTAAGTCTGATCGATAGATCCTAGATCTAGATCTAGAATCTTTTGTAAAAAGAAAGAAATCTCGCCTAAACCCGCTCATTTCATTAGACAATGAAGCTGATTGTTGAAATTTACCGTATAAATCAAGCGCAACTAATCTAGATCTAGATCTACATCTCTAATGTTAAGATCTAAATTTCGGAAACATTATCCAAGGAGTAAGTAAGACGCCATGGCAGTTTCGTACTATTTATTATTAAGTTAGTATTTACCCAGGCCTTTTTAAATATTTTTCTTCAAAAGAGCGCATAAAAACAATTTGAGGCACGGAGATACCGTAGATCTCTTGTTCCGTCTGTTATTCTGTGATGCATCAGGTACATCTGCGCTGTATAATACAGAAGTCTCGCATCAGTGCTGAAGCAGGTCTAAAAAGTTGATCTATCTTCCTCCATTCTTCCATCCATCTGCCTGTCTGTCTGCCTATCAGTTTTGTCTGTCTGTCTGTCTGTCTGTCTGCCTGTCTGTCTGGCTGTCTGTCTGTGTGTGTGTGTGTGTGTCTCTCTCTCTCTCTCTCTCTCTCTCTCTCTCTCTCTCTCTATCTATCTATCTATCTATCTATTTCTCTAAATCGACGGGCAAAAAAAACAAAACAAAAACAAACCACACTTGAGGGAGAATTTAGTAATTGCGAAAGATCCAAAAGGACGCGTGTGTCTGTAAATAGTATAATACAGGGGGCTTAAAAAAAAAACAAAAACAAAAAAAGGCGCGCAAATCTATAATAACTGGACAAAATGAAAAATAAAAATAAAAAAAACAACACAACTAAAAATTTAATCTTAAAATCTTTCACCTATAACGCGGCTTCGTTTGTACATTTCTAACAAAGCCGCTTTGAAGGCGAAACGTTTATACGTTAAAATTTTAGTTGTTTTTTTTCTCGTCCAGTTGCTTTGTCCCCCCCCCCCCCCCCCCTCCCCTCCCTACCTCTCCCTCTCCCTCTCTCTCTCTCTCTCTCTCTCTCTCTCTCTCTCTCTCTCTCTCTCTCTCTCTCTCTCTCTCTCTCTCTCTCTCTGTAAAGCCAAGGTTAGGGCTATTTAGATGAAATCCGATGCCAGCACCAGTCATTCCACCGTTCTATCGACTGAACTATTTAATGCCCCTTTAACTTTAGATCTTTGCATTTTAATTATGGATCTCCAGTAGGCCTATATCTGTATTCTTTATTCATTAAAGATTTTACTTTTGTTTGTTTTTTTTTTAAAGGAACTTTTGGTTTCTAGGGATGGCCTTTCGTAGCTGTCAAATTATATTTTAATAACCGAATTTACTCAATATTGGTATAATGACGCCACATAGTTTAATTAATAGAGCTTCTCTAAGCCTAATGTGCCTGTGTGTATGTGTGTGTATGTGTGTGTGTTTTGGGAGGTGTAGTAGTCTCTATAACTGTAGAATGCTCTTTTCTGTATTCAAATGAAATGTCTGAATTCCTCTTCAAAATCTTGATGGCGCAATGTGGAGTCGATGCCAGTAAACCTCCGCGCCATTACTTTTTATGACTGAATTGACAGATGTGAGTTCTATGTCCTAAAAACATGACGTGAAAGCAACTTTGAATGATGTTTCAATGTTATGTCGTGAAAAGACAGCCATCAAATCAATATTGACAGTGTCATTTTCATAGTATTTTTTTTTTTATATTTTTTTTAATAGAGAAAAAAAAACCCCGGTGATTTGCATTCTCAAATCCGTGAACAATGCAATACAAATGTAGCCTATAGTATACTTCTTAACTTTGTTGTATGTGAAATTAAAAACTGCAAAATTATCTTCTATTATAGTAGAATATCAAAAGAGCAACAGTCTTTTTTAAAAAGATCCGCATACGGTGTTAATCTACAATTTTAAACTGTTCTGCACAGAGGGTGTATGGTTTTGATTTGCTCATGTTAAGAATGATGATGAGAGTAAAAATTAAACTTGAATTTTTTGTGTATTTTTTTTTTCAGTTTTGAACTTCTTGTCACTTGATAAGCTGTGACGTATTTTTTACTGTTAGTTGTAATAAATGTCAACAAAACTGTTCATACTTTACACTGTGGCTTGTTGATTTTGGAAATATGATATGCAAGATTTTAATTCTTATCCCAGACATCACCCCGCTCTGTGTCAGAACAGCCAAGCTCAAGTTATTCAGAAGAAATGATATTTTAATTTCCGACCCATCGTCGGCACAATTGGAAAATCATCACTAACTAGTGTGTCACAAAATTATCACTAACTAGTATGTCACAAAATGGACAAAATGTGTCCAAAAGTTTCAAAATAAAAATAAAAGATGTATGTTTTTTTTTTTTTTTCGTCATTAAACACATATACGCACACAAGATTGAAAAAAAACCAACATCAGAATTTTCTTTTACTATTTTTCATTGAACTGAAATTGAAGCAGTAAAAAGGAACAAGAAAATAACCGCTGTACATCTTGAGTATCATCATCATCATAGTCAATATTTTTAATCTAAATTGGTTTCATTCAAAGCCCTATGATACATGATTTCATGACTAAATAAAAATGAATGGTTTACTGAAAAAAAAAACCATGCTTACTTATTACCCACTTGAACAGCAAGAATAGCAAGTAGCAGCAAACATTGTCTTTTTTTTTTTTCGTTATAACTCACAGTGGCGCGTGATCATGAAAAATAAAGTGATGGAAATAAAAGCATATTGAGGAAGGTAAAATAGAAGGAACAATTATAATAATTATAATAACAATAATAATAATAATAATAATAATAATAATAATAATAATAATAATAATAATAATAATAATAATAATAATAATAATAATAATAATAATAATAATTTTATTTCATTTACTTATTTCTTTTCTAAATTTTTCCTGTAAAATATCTTTAAATCAGGTTATTTTTTAATAATTGTAATTAAAATCAAATAGGAAGCGGTGTAAAATACTTGAAAGTTTTACTTACATTTGAGAGAAAAAAATAATTTCTATACATGACAAACTAGCTTTCTATTGAAAGATGGTTTTTCCATTCCGAACCAATTTCTCCAACAAATCATCGCAACTACAGAACAGATGAGTAGAAACGCTTCAACGTACCCTCAGTTTTTCCCATAATTTGAAATATTAGCAATATACCATGTTCAAAATACAAAGCATTTTTCAGTTCATCATTTATTTGCCATTTTCAGCCCTCCCTCTCTATCCCTAAGGAGGATGGTTATGAGGATGATGATTATGATGATGAGGATGGTTATGAGGATGATGATTATGATGAGGAGGATGGTTATGAGGATGATGATTATGATGAGGATGGTTATGAGGATGATGATTATGATGAGGAGGATGGTTATGAGGATGATGATTATGATGAGGACGGTTATGAGGATGATGATTATGATGAGGAGGATGGTTATGAGGATGATGATTATGATGAGGAGGATGGTTATGAGGATGATGATTATGATGAGGATGGTTATGAGGATAATGATGATGAGGAGAAAGAGGAGGGTGATTTATGAGGATCATTATGATGAGGATGCTTATGAGGATGATGATTATGATGAGGAGGATGCTTATGAGGATGATGATTATGATGAGGATGGTTATGAGGATGATGATTATGATGAGGATGGTTATGAGGATGATGATTATGATGAGGAGGACGTTTATGAGGATGATGATTATAATCAGGATGGTTATGAGGATGATGATTATGATGAGGATGGTTATGAGGATGATGATTATGATGATGAGGATGGTTATGAGGATGATGATTATGATGAGGAGGATGGTTCTGAGGATGATGATTTTGATGAGGATGGTTATGCGGATGATGATTATGATGAGGTGGATGGTTATGAGGATGGTGATTATAATGAGGAGGATGGTTCTGAGGATGATGATTATGATGATGAGGATGGTTATGAGGATGATGATTATGATGAGGAGGATGGTTATGAGGATAATGATTATGATCAGAACGATTATGAGAATGATGATTATGAAGAGGTGGATGGTTATGAGGATGATGATTATGATGAAGAGGATGGTTATGAGGTTGATGGTTATGATGATGAGGATGGTTATGAGGATGATGATTATAATGAGGAGGATGGTTATGAGGATGATGATTATCATGAGGATGGTTATGAGGATGATGATGATGAGGAGGAGGATGGTTATGAGGATGATGATTATGATGAGGAGGATGGTTATGAGGATGATGATGATGAGGAGGAGGATGGTTATGAGGATGATGATTATGATGGTGAGGATGGTTATGAGGATGATGATTATGATGAGGAGGAGGATGGTTATGAGGATGATGATTATGATGAGGAGGAGGATGGTTATGAGGATGATGATTATGATGAGGAGGATGGTTATGAGGATAATGATGATAATGAGGAGGATGGTTATGAGGATAATGATGATAATGAGGAGGATAGTTATGAGGATGATGATTATGATGAGGAGGATGGTTAGGAGGAGAATGATTATGATCAGGATGGTTATGAGGATGATGATTATGATGAGGAGGGTGCTTAGGAGATTGATGATTATGATGATGAGGATGGTGATGAGGATGATGATTATGATGAGGAGGATGGTTATGAGGATGATGAATCTGATGAGGAGGACGCTTACGAGGATGATGATTATAATAATGATAATAGTTATGAGGATGATAATTATGATGAGGAGGATGGTTATGAGGATGATGATTATGATGAGGAGGATGGTTATGAGGATGATGATTTTGATGAGGAGGATGGTTATGAGGATGATGATTATGATGAGGAGGACGCTTATGAGGATGATGATTATGATGAGGAGGATGGTTATGAGGATGATGATTATGATGAAGAGTATGGTTATGAGGATGATGATTATGATGATGAGGATGGTTATGAGGATGATGATTATGATGATGAGGAGGATGGTTATGAGGATGATGATTATGATGAGGAGGAAGGTTTTGAGGATGATGATAATGAGGAGGAGGATGGTTATGAGGATGATGATTAAGATGAGGAGGATGGTTATGAGGATGATGATTATGATGATGAGGATGGTTATGAGCATGATGATGATGATGAGGAGGATGGTTATGAGGATGATGATTATGATGAGGAGGATGGTTATGAGGATGATGATTATGATAAGGAGGACGCTTATGAGGATGATAATTATGATGAGGAGGATGGTTATGAGGATGATGATTATGATGAGGAGGATGGTTATGAGGATGATAATTATGATGATGAGGATGGTTATGAGGATGATGATGATGAGGAGGAGGATGGTTATGAGGATGATGATTATGATGAGGAGGATGGTTATAAGGATGATGATTATGATGAGGAGGATGGTTATGAGGATGATGTTTATAATGAGGAGGATGGTTATGAGGATGATGATTATGATGAGGATGGTTATCAGGATGATGATGATGATGAGGATGATGATTATGAGGAGGATGGTCATGAGGATGATGATTATGAGGAGGATGGTTATGAGGATGATGATGATGATGATGAGGATGGTTATTATGAGGAGGATGGTTATGAGGATGATGATCTTGATGAGGATGGTTATGAGGATGATGATGATGAGGAGGATGGTTATGAGGATGATGATTATGATGAGGATGGTTATGAGGATGATGATTATGATGAGGATGGTTATTATGAGGAGGATGGTTATGAGGATAATGATTATAATGAGGATGGTTATGAGGATGATGATGATGATGAGGATGGTTAATATGAGGAGGATGGTTATGAGGATGATAATTATGATAATGATGGTTATGAGGATCATGATGATGATGAGGATGGTTATGAGGATGATGATTATGATCATGATGGTTATGAGGATAATGATTATGATGAGGATGGTTATGAGGACAATGATTATGATGAGGATGGTTATGAGGACAATGATTATGATGAGGATGGTTATGAGGATGATGATGATGATGAGGATGGTTATTATGAAGAGGATGGTTATGAGGATGATGATGATGTTGATGAGGATGGTTATGAGGACGATGATGATGATAAGGAGGATGGTTATGAGGATGATGATTATGATGAGGAGGATGGTTATGAGGATGATGATTATGATGAGAAGGGTGGTTATGAGGATGGTGATTATGATGAGGAGGATGGTTATGAGGATGATGATTATGATGATGAGGATGGTTATGAGGATGATGATTATGATGAGGAGGATGGTTCTGAGGATGATGATTATGATGTGGAGGATGGTTATGAGGATGATGATTATGATGAGGAGGACGCTTATGAGGATGATGATTATGATGAGGAGGATGGTTATGAGGATGATGATTATGATGAGGATGGTTATGAGGATGATGATTATGATGAGGATGGTTATTATGAGGAGGATGGTTATGAGGATAATGATTATGATGAGGATGGTTATGAGGATGATGATGATGATGAGGATGGTTAATATGAGGAGGATGGTTATGAGGATGATGATTATGATCATGATGGTTATGAGGATAATGATTATAATGAGGATGGTTATGATGATGGTGATGATTATGATGAGGAGGATGGTTATGAGGATGATGATTATGATGAGGAAGACGCTTATGAAGATGATGATTATGATGAGGAGGATGATTATGAGGATGATGATGATAATGAGGAGGATGGTTATGAGAATGATGATGATGATGATGAGGATGGTTATGAGGATGATGATTATGATGAGGAGGATGGTTATGAGGATGATGATTATGATGATGAGGAGGATGGTTATGAGGATGATGATTATGATGAGGAGGATGGTTATGAGGATGATAATTATGATGATGAGGATGATTATGAGGATGATGATTATGATGAGGAGGATGGTTATGAGGATGATGATTATGATGAGGATGGTTATGAGGATGATGATGATGATGAGGAGGATGGTTATGAGGATGATGATTATGATGAGGAGGATGGTTATGAGGATGATGATTATGATGATGAGGATGGTTATGAGGATGATGATTATGATGATGAGGATGGTTATGAGGATGATGATTATGATGAGGATGGTTATGAGGATGATGATTATGATGAGGAGGATGGTTATGAGGATGATGATTATGATGAGGAGGATGGTTATGAGGATGATGATTATGATGAGGAGGATGGTTATGAGGATGATGATTATGATGAGGAGGATGGTTATGAGGATGATGATTATGATGAGGAGGATGGTTATGAGGATGATGATTATGATGAGGTGGATGGTTATGAGGATGATGATTATGATGAGGAGGATGGTTATGAGGATGATGATTATGATGATGAGGATGGTTATGAGGATGATGATTATGATGAGGAGGATGGTTATGAGGATGATGATTATGATGAGGTGGATGGTTATGAGGATGATGATTATGATGAGGAGGATGGTTATGAGGATGATGATTATGATGAGGAGGATGGTTATGAGGATGATGATTATGATGAGGAGGATGGTTATGAGGATGATGATTATGATGAGGAGGATGGTTATGAGGATGATGATTATGATGAGGAGGAGGATGGTTATGAGGATGATGATTATGATGAGGAGGATGGTTATGAGGATGATGATTATGATGAGGAGGATGGTTATGAGGATGATGATGATGATGAGGAGGATGGTTATGAGGATGATGATTATGATGAGGAGGATGGTTATGAGGATGATGATTATGATGAGGAGGATGGTTATGAGGATGATGATTATGATGAGGAGGATGGTTATGAGGATGATGATTATGATGAGGAGGATGGTTATGAGGATGATGATTATGATGAGGAGGATGGTTATGAGGATGATGATTATGATGAGGAGGATAGTTATGAGGATGATGATTATGATGAGGAGGATGGTTATGAGGATGATGATTATGATGAGGAGGACGCTTATGAGGATGATGATTATGATGAGGAGGATGGTTATGAGGATGATGATTATGATGAGGAGGATGGTTATGAGGATGATGATTATGATGATGAGGATGGTTATGAGGATGATGATTATGATGAGGAGGAGGATGGTTATGAGGATGATGATTATGATGAGGAGGATGGTTATGAGGATGATGATTATGATGAGGAGGATGGTTATGAGGATGATGATTATGATGAGGAGGATGGTTATGAGGATGATGATTATGATGATGAGGATGGTTATGAGCATGATGATGATGATGCCTAGGATGGTTATGAGGATGATGATTAAGATGAGGAGGATGGTTATGAGGATGATGATTATGATAAGGAGGATGGTTATGAGGATGATGATTATGATGAGGAGGATGGTTATGAGGATGATGATTATGATGAGGAGGATGGTTATGAGGATGATGATTATGATGAGGAGGATGGTTATGAGGATGATGATTATGATAAGGAGGATGGTTATGAGGATGATGATTATGATGAGGAGGATGGTTATGATGATAATGATGATTATGATGAGGAGGATGGTTATGAGGATGATGATTATGATGAGGATGGTTATGAGGATGATGATTATGATGAGGAGGATGGTTATGAGGATGATGATTATGATGAGGAGGATGGTTATGAGGATGATGATTATGATGAGGAGGATGGTTATGAGGATGATGATTATGATGAGGAGGATGGTTATGAGGATGATGATTATGATGAGGAGGATGGTTATGAGGATGATGATTATGATGAGGAGGATGGTTATGAGGATGATGATTATGATGATGAGGATGGTTATGAGGATGATGATTATGATGAGGAGGAGGATGGTTATGAGGATGATGATTATGATGAGGAGGATGGTTATGAGGATGATGATGATGATGAGAAGGATGGTTATGAGGATAATGATGATGATGAGAAAGATGGTTATGAGGATGATGATTATGATGAGGAGGATGGTTATGAGGATGATGATTATGATGAGGAGGATGGTTATGAGGATGATGATTATGATGAGGAGGATGGTTATGAGGATGATGATTATGATGAGGAGGATGGTTATGAGGATGATGATGATGATGAGAAGGATGGTTATGAGGATAATGATGATGAGGAGGATGGTTATGAGGATGATGATGATGATGAGAAGGATGGTTATGAGGATAATGATGATGAGGAGGATGGTTATGAGGATGATGATTATGATGAGGAGGATGCTTATGAGGATGATGATGAGGAGGAGGAGGATGGTTATGAGGATAATGATTATGATGAGGAGGATGGTTATGAGGATGATGATGATGAGGAGGAGGAGGATGGTTACGAGGATAAGGATTATGATGAGGAGGATGGTTATGAGGATAATGATGATGAGGAGGATGGTTATGAGGATGATGATGATGATGAGAAGGATGGTTATGAGGATAATGATGATGATGAGAAGGATGGTTTTGAGGATGATGATTATGATGAGGAGGATGGTTATGAGGATGATGATTATGATGAGGAGGATGGTTATGAGGATGATGATGATGATGATGAGAAGGATGGTTATGAGGATAATGATGATGGGGAGGATGGTTATGAGGATGATGATGATGATTAGGAGGATGGTTATGAGGATGATGATTATGATGAGGAGGATGGTTATGAGGATGATGATTATGATGAGGAGGATGGTTATGAGGATGATGATTATGTTGATGAGGATGGTTATAAGGATGATGATTATGATTAGGAGGATGGTTATGAGGATGATGATTATGATGAGGAGGATGGTTATGAGGATGATGATTATGATGATGAGGATGGTTATGATGATGGTGATGATTATAATGAGGATCATGGTTATAAGGATGATGATTATGATGAGGAGGATGGTTATGAGGATGATGATTATGATGAGGAGGATGGTTATGAGGATGATGATTATGATGATGAGGATGGTTATTAGGATGATGATTATGATGAGGAGGATGGTTATGAGGATGATGATGATGATGAGGAGGATGGTTATGAGTATGATGATTATTATGAGGAGGATGGTTATGAGGATGATGATGATGATGAGGATGGTTATGAGGATGATGGTTATGATGATGAGGATGGTTATGAGGATGATGATTATGATGATGAGGATGGTTATGAGGATGATGATTATCATGATGAGGAGGATGGTTATGAGGATGATGATGATGAGGAGGATGGTTATGAGGATGATGATGATGAGGAGGATGGTTATGAGGATGATGATGATGAGGAGGATGGTTATGAGGATGATGATGATGAGGAGGATGGTTATGAAGATGATGATTATGATGATGAGGATGGTTATGAGGATGATGATTATCATGATGAGGAGGATGGTTATGAGGATGATGATTATGATGAGGAGGAAGGTTTTGAGGATGATGATGATGATGAAGAGGACGCTTATGAGGATGATGATTATGATGAGGAGGATGGTTATGAGGATCATGATTATGATGATGAGGATGGTTATGAGCATGATGATGATGAGGAGGAGGATGGTTATGAGGATGATGATTATGATAAGGAGGATGGTTATGAGGATGATGATTATGTTGAGGATGGTTATTATGAGGAGGATTGTTATGAGGTTAATGATTATGATGCGGATGAGTATGAGGATGATGATGATGATGAGGATGGTTAATATGAGGAGGATGGTTATGAGGGTGATGATTATGATAATGATGGTTATGAGGATAATGATGATGATGAGGATGGTTATGAGGATGATGATTATGATCATGATGGTTATGAGGAAAATGATTATGATGAGGATGGTAATGAGGATGATGATTATGATGATGAGAACGTTTATGAGGATAATGATAATGATGAGGAGGTTGGGTATGAGGATGATGATTATGGGGAGGATGGTTATGAGGATGATGATTATGATGAGGATGGTTATGAGGATGATGATTATGATGAGGAGGATGGTTATGAGGATTAGAATGATGATAAGGACAGTTATGAGGATGATGATGATTATGATCAAGACGGTTATGAGGATGATGATTATGATGATGAGGATGGTTATGAGGGTAATGATTATGAGGAGGAGGATGGTTATGAGGATGATGATGATGATGATGAGGAAGATGGTTATGAGGATGATGATTATGTTGATGAGATTGGTTACGAGGATGATGTTTATGATGATGAGGATGGTTATGAGGATGATGATGATTATAATGAGGAGGATGGTTATGAGGATGATGATGATGATGATAATGAGCATGGTTATGAGGATGTTGATTATGATGAGGAGGATGGTTATGAGGATGATGATTATGATGAGGAGGAAGGTTATGAGGATGATGATGATGATGAGGAGGATGGTTATGAGGATGATGATTATGGTGAGGAGGATAGTTATGAGGATGATGATGATGAGGAGGAGGATGGTTATGAGAATGATGATGATGAGGAGGAGGATGGTTATGAGGATGATGATTATGATGATGAGGATGGTTATTAGCATGATGATGATGATGAGGAGGATGGTTATGAGGATGATGATTATGATGAGGAGGACGGTTATGAGGATGATAATTATCATGAGGAGAACGCTTATGAGGATGTTGATTTTGATGAGGAGGATGGTTATGAGGATGATGATAATGTTGAGGAGGATGGTTATGAGGATGATGATTATGATGAGGAGGATTGTTATGAGGATGATAATTATGATGATGAGGATGATTATGAGGATGATGATTATGATGAGGAGGATGGTTATGAGGATGATGTTTAGCATGAGGAGGATGGTTATGAGGATGATGATTATGATGAGGATGGTTATGAGGATAATGATGATGAGGAGAAAGAGGAGGGTGATTTATGAGGATCATTATGATGAGGATGCTTATGAGGATGATGATTATGATGATGAGGATGCTTATGAGGATGATGATTATGATGAGGATGGTTATGAGGATGATGATTATGATGAGGATGGTTGTGAGGATGATGATTATTATGAGGATAGTTATGAGGATGATGATTATGATGAAGAGGATGGTTCTGAGGATGATGATTATGATGAGGATGGTTATGAGGATGATGATTTTGATGAGGTGGATGGTTCTGAGGATGGTGATTATGATGAAGAGGATGGTTATGAGGATGATGATTATGATGAGGAGGATGGTTATGAGAATGATGATGATGATGAGAAGGATGGTTATGAGGATAATGATGATGAGGAGGATAGTTATGAGGATGATGATGATGATGAGAAGGATGGTTATGAGGATAATGATGATGAGCAGGATGGTTATGAGGATGATGATGATGATGAGAAGGATGGTTATGAGGATAATGATGATCAGGAGGATGGTTATGAGGATGATGATGATGATGAGGATGATGGTTATGAGGATAATGATGATGATGAGAAGGATGGTTATGAGGATAATGATGATGAGGAGGATGGTTATGAGGATGATGATGATGATGAGAAGGATGGTTATGAGGATAATGATGATGATGAGAAGGATGGTTATGAGGATAATGATGATGAGGAGGATGGTTATGAGGATGATGATGATGATGAGAAGGATGGTTATGAGGATAATGATGATGATGAGAAGGATGGTTATGAGGATGATGATTATGATGAGGAGGATGGTTATGAGGATGATGATTATGATGAGGAGGATGGTTATGAGGATGATGATGATGATGATGAGAAGGATGGTTATGAGGATAATGATGATCGGGAGGATGGTTATGAGGATGATGATGATGATTAGGAGGATGGTTATGAGGATGATGATTATGATGAGGAGGATGGTTATGAGGATGATGATTATGATGAGGAGGATGGTTATGAGGATGATGATTATGATGAGGAGGATGGTTATCAGGATGATGATTATGATAAGGAGAATAGTTATGAGGATGATGATTATAATGAGGAGGATGGTTATGAGGATGATGCTTATGATGATGAGGATGGTTATGATGATGGTGATGATTATAATGAGGATAATGGTTATAAGGATGATGATTATGATGAGGAGGATGGTTATGAGGATGATGAATATGATGAGGAGGACGCTTATGAGGATGATGATTATGATGATGAGGATGGTTATGAGGATGATGATTATGATGAGGAGGATGGTTATGAGCATGATGATGATGATGAGGAGGATGGTTATGAGTATGATGATTATTATGAGGAGGATGGTTATAAGGGTGATGATGATGATGAGGATGGTTATGAGGATGATGATTATGATGATGAGTATGGTTATGAAGATGATGATTATGATGATGAGGATGGTTATGAGGATGATGATTATCATGATGAGGAGGATGGTTATGAGGATGATGATTATGATGAGGAGGAAGGTTTTGAGGATGATGATGATGATGAGGAGGACGCTTATGAGGATGATGATTATGATGAGGAGGATGGTTATGAGGATGATGATTATGATGATGAGGATGGTTATGAGCATGATGATGAGGAGGAGGAGGATGGTTATGAGGATGATGATTATGATAAGGTGGATGGTTATGAGGATGATGATTATGATGAGGATGGTTATTATGAGGAGGATTGTTATGAGGTTAAAGATTATGATGCGGATGAGTATGAGGATGATGATGATGATGAGGATGGTTAATATGAGGAGGATGGTTATGAGGATGATGATTATGATAATGATGGTTATGAGGATCATGATGATGATGAGGATAGTTATGAGGATGATGATTATGATCATGATGGTTATGAGGAAAATGATTATGATGAGGATGGTAATGAGGATGATGATTATGATGATGAGAACGGTTATGAGGATAATGATAATGATGAGGAGGTTGGGTATGAGGATGATGATTATGGGGAGGATGGTTATGAGGATGATGATTATGATGAGGATGGTTATGAGGATGATGATTATGATGAGGAGGATGGCTATGAGGATTAGAATAATGATAAGGACAGTTATGAGGATGATGATGATTATGATCAGGACGGTTATGAGGATGATGATTATGATGATGAGGATGGTTATGAGGGTAATGATTATGATGAGGAGGATGGTTATGAGGATGATGATGATGATGATGATGATGAGGAAGATGGTTATGAGGATGATGATTATAGTGATGAGGTTGGTTACGAGGATGATGTTTATGATGATGAGGATGGTTATGAGGATGATGATAATTATAATGAGGAGGATGGTTATGAGGATGATGATGATGATGATGATGAGCATGGTTATGAAGATGTTGATTATGATGAGGAGGATGGTTATGAGGATGATGATTATGATGCTGAGAATGGTTATGAGAATGATGATGATGAGGATGGTTATGAGGATGATGATAAGGATGGTTATGAGGATGATGATTATGATAAGGAGGATGGTTATGACGATGATGATTATGATGAGGAGGATGGTTATGAGGATGATGATTATGATGAGGACAGGTATGAGGATCATGATTATGATCAGGACGGTTATGAGGATGATGATCATGATGAGGACGGTTATGAGGACGTTGATTATAAGGAGGAGGACGGTTATGAGGATCATGATTATGATGAGGATTGTTATGAGGATGATGATTATGATGAGGAGGACGGTTATGAGGATGATGATATTGATGAGGATAGTTATGAGGATGATGATTATGATAAGGAGAAGGACGGTTATGAGGATGAAGATTATAATCAGGAGGATGGTTATGAGGATGATGATTATCATGAGGATGGTTATGAGGATAATGATTATGATGAGGAGGATGGTTATGAGGATGATGATGAGGAGGATGGTTATGAGGATGATGATTATGATAAGGAGGATCGTTATGAGGATGATGATAATGATGATGATGATGATGATGATGATTATGAGGAGGATGGTTATGAGGATGATGATGATTATGATGAGGAATATGGTTATGAGGATGATGATTATGATGAGGAGGATGGTTATGAGGATGATGATTATTATGAGGAGGATGGTTATGAGGATGATGAATATGATGAGGAGGACGTTATGAGGATGATGATTATGATGAGGATGGTTATGATTGATGATGATGAGGAGGATGGTTATGAGGATGATGATTATGATGAGGATGATGATGATGAGGATGGTTATGAGGATGATGGTTATGATGAGGAGGATGGTTATGAGGATGATGATGATGAGGAGGAGGATGGTTATGAGGATGATGATTATGATGAGGAGGATGGTTATGAGGATGATGATTATGATGATGAGGATGATTATGAGGATGATGATTATGATGATGAGGATGGTTATGAGGATGATGATTATGATGATGAGGATGGTTATGAGGATGATGATTATGATGAGGAGGATGGTTATGAGGATGATGATTATGATGATGAGGATGGTTATGAGAATGATGATGATGAGGATGGTTATGAGAATGAGATGATGGTTATCAGGATCATGATTATGATGAGGATGGTTATGAGGATGATGATTATGATGAGGAGGATGGTTATGAGGATGATGATTATGATGAGGACAGTTATGAGGATCATGATTATGAGGATGGTTATGAGGATGATGATGATGAATGGTTATGAAGATGATGATTATGATGAGGAGGATGGTTATGAGGATGATGATTATGATGATGATGAGGATGGTTATGAGGATGATGATTATGATGATGAGGGATGAGGTTATGAGGATGATGATGATGAGGATGATGGATGAGATGATAAGGAGAAGGACGGTTATGAGGTGAAGATTATAATCAGGAGGATGGTTATGAGGGTGATGATTATCATGAGGATGGTTATGAGGATAATGATTATGATGAGGAGTTTGGTTATGAGGATGATGATTATGATAAGGAGGATGGTTATGAGGATGATGATTAAGGTGAGGATTGTTATGAGGATGATAATTATGACAAGGAGAAGGACGGTTATGAGGATGATGATTATTATGAGGATGGTTATGAGGATGATGATTTTGATGAAGAGGATGGTTATGAGGATAATGATTATGATGAGGATGGTTATGAGAATGATGATTATGAGGAGGAGGATGTTTATGAGGATTATGATGATGATGATGAGGAGGATTGTTATGAGGATGATGATGAGGAGGAGGAGGATGGTTATGAGGATGACGATTATGATGAGGAGGAGGATGGTTATGAGGATGATGATTATGGTGAAGAGGATGGTTATGAGGATGATGATGATGATGATGAGGAGGATGGTTATGAGGATAATGATTATGATGAGGATGGTTATGAGGATGATGATGATGATGAGGATGGTTATGAGGAGGATGATTATGATGAGGAGGATGGTTATGAGGATGATGATTATGATGAGGTGGATGGTTATGAGGATGATGATTATGATGAGGAGGATGTTTATGAGGATGATGATTATGATGATGAGGATGGTCATGAGGATAATGATTATGATGAGGAGAATAGTTATGAGGATGATAATTATGATAAGGAGGATGGTTATGAGGATGATAATTATGATATTGAGGACGGTTATGAGGATGATGATTATGATGAGATTGGTTATGAGGATGATGATTATGATGAGGATGGTTATTATGAGGAGGATTGTTATGAGGATGATGATTATGATGAGGAGGATGGTTATGATGATAGTGATGATTATGATGAGGAGGATGGTTATAAGGATGATGATTATTATGAGGAGGATGGTTATGAGGATGATGAATATGATGAGGAGGACGCTTATGAGGATGATGATTATGATGATGAGGATGGTTATGAGGATGATGATTATGATGAGGAGGATGGTTATGAGGATGATTAATATGATGAGGAGGACGCTTATGAGGATGATGAATATTATGATGATAATGGTTATGAGGATGAGAATTATGATGAGGAGGATGGTTATGAGGATGATGATGATGAGGAGGATGGTTATGAGGATGATGATTATTATGATGAGGATTGTTATGAGGATGATGATTATGATGATGAGGATGGTTATGAGGATGATGATTATGATGATGAGGAGCATGGTTATGAGGATGATGAACATGATGAGGAGGAAGGTTATGAGGATGATGATTATGATGATGAGGATGATTATGAGGATGAAAATTATGATGATGAGGTTGGTTATGAGAATGATGATGATGAGGATGGTATGACAATGATGATTATGATAAGGATGATGGTTATGAGGATGATGATTATGATGAAGAGGATGGTTATGAGGCTGATGATTATGATCAGGACGGATATGAGGGTGATGAGGACCGTTATGAGGACGTTGATTATGATTAGGACGGTTATGAGGATGTTGATTATAATGAGGAGGACGGTTATGAGGACGTTGATTATGATGCAGGAGTACGGTTATGAGGACGATGATTATGATTAGGACGGTTATGAGGATGTTGATTATAAGGAGGAGGACGGTTATAAGGATGATCATTATGATGAGGATTATTATGAGGATGATGATTATGATGAGGAGAAAGACGGTTATGAGGATGATGATTATGATGAGGAGTTTGGTTATGAGGATGATGATTATGATGAGGAGGATGGTTATGAGGATGGTGATTAAGATGAGGATTGTTTTAAGGATTATAATTATGATGAGGAGAAGGCCGGTTATGAGGATGATGATTATGATCAGGAGGATGGTTATGAGGATGATGATTATTATAAGGATGGTTATTAGGATGATGATTTTGATGAGGAGGATGGTTATGAGGATGGTGATGATGATGAGGATAGTTATGAGGATGATAATTATGATGAATAGGATGGTTTTGAGGATAATGATTATGATGAGGAGGATGGTTATGAGGATGATAATTATGATCAGGAGTTTGGTTATGAGGATGATGATTATGATGAAGAGTATGGTTATTATAATAATTATTATGATGAGGAGGAGGGTTATGAGGATAATGATGATGATGAGGATGGTTATAAGGATGATAATTATGAGGAGGATAGTTACGAGGATGATGATTATGATGAGGAGGATGGTTATGGGATTGATGATTATGATGATGACGGTTATGAGGATGATGATTATGATGAGGAGGATGGTTATGAGGATAATGATTATGATGAGGAGGATGGTTATGAGGATGATGATTATGATGAGGAGGATGGTTATGAGGATGATGATGATGATGATGAGGATGGTTATGAGGATGATGATTATGATGAGGAGGATGGTTATGAGGATGATGATTATGATGAGGAGGATGGTTATGAGGATGATGATTATGATGAGGAGGATGGTTATGAGGATGATGATTATGATGAGGAGGATGGTTATGAGGATGATGATTATGATGAGGAGGATGGTTATGAGGATGATGATTATGATGAGGATGTTTATGAGGATGATAATTATGATGAGGAGGACGGTTATGAGGATGATGATTAGGATGAGGAGGATGGTTATGAGGATGATGATTATGATGAGGAGAATGGTTATGAGGATGATGATTATGATAAGGAGGATGGTTATGAGGATGATGATTATGATGAGGAGGATGGTTACTAGGATGATAATTATTATGAGGAGGATGGTTATGAGGATAATGATTAAGATGAGGAGGATGGTTATGAGGGTGATGATTATGATGAGGACGGATATGAGGATGATGATTATGAGTAAGATGGTTATGAGGATGATGATTATAATGGGAAGGATGATTATGATAATGATGATTGTGATGAGGATGGTTATGAGGATGATGATTACGATGATGAGGCGGATGGTTATAAGGACAATGGTTATGAGGACGATGGTTATGAGGATGATGATTATGAGGAGGATGGTTATGAGGATGATGATTATGATGAGGAGGATGGTTATCAGGATGATGATTATGAAGAGGACGGTTATGAGGATAATGATTATGATGAGGAGGATGGTTATGAGGATGATGATTATGATGAGGAGGATGGTTATGAGGATGATGATCATGATGAGGAGGATGGTTATGAGGATGATGATTATGATGAGGAGGATGATTATGAGGATAATAATGATGATTATGATCAGGATGGTATTGAGGATGATGATTATGATGATGATGATGGTTATTAGGATAATGATGATGAGGATGGTTATGAGGATGATGATTATGATGAGGATGGTTATGAGGATGATGATTATGATGAGGATGGTTATGAGGATGATGATTATGAGGAGGATGGTTATGAGGATGATGATTATGATGAGGAGGATGGTTATGAGGATGATGATTATGATGAGGATGGTTATGAGGATGATGATTATGATGAGGAGGATGGTTATGAGGATGATGATTATGATGAGGAGGATGGTTATGAGGATGATGATTATGATGAGGAGGATGGTTATGAGGATGATGATTATGATGAGGAGGATGGTTATGAGGATGATGATTATAATGAGGAGGATGGTTATGAGGATGATGATTATGATGAGGTTTGTTATCAGGATGATGACAATGATGAGGAGAAGGACGGTTATGAGGATGATGATTATGATCAGGAGGATGGTTATGAGGATGATGATTATGATGAGGATGGTTATGAGGATAATGATTATGATGAGGAGTTTGGTTATGAGGATGATGATTATGATAAGGAGGATGGTTATGAGGATGATTATTAAGATGAGGATGATGATTTTGATGAGCAGGATAGTTATGAGGATTATGATTATGATGAGGATGGTTATGAGGATGATGATTATAAGGAGAAGGATGGTTATGAGGATGATGATTCTGATGAGGAGGATGGGTATGAGGATGATGATTATGAGGAGGAGGATGGTTATGAGGATGATGATGATTATGATGAGGATGGTTATGAGGATGATGATTATGATGAGGAGGATGGTTATGAGGATGATGATTATGATGAGGAGGATGGTTATGAGGATGATGATTATGATGAGGAGGATGGTTATGAGGATGATGATTATGATGAGGAGGATGGTTATGAGGATGATGATTATGATGAGGAGGATGGTTATGAGGATGATGATTATGATGATGAGGATGGTTATGAGGATGATGATTATGATGAGGATGGTTATGAGGATGATGATTATGATGAGGATGGTTATGAGGATGATGATTATGATGAGGATGGTTATGAGGATAATGATTATGATGAGGATGGTTATGAGGATGATGATTATGATGAGGATGGTTATGAGGATAATGATTATGATGAGGATGGTTATGAGGATGATGATTATGATGAGGATGGTTATGAGGATAATGATTATGAGGAAGATGATTATGATGAGGATGGTTATGAGGATGATGATTATGATGAGGATGGTTATGAGGATAATGATTATGATGAGGATGGTTATGAGGATGATGATTATGATGAGGATGGTTATGAGGATGATGATTATGATGAGGATGGTTATGAGGATGATGATTTTGATGAGAATGGTTATGAGGATAATGATAATAATGAGGAGGATGGTTATGAGGATGATGATTATGATGAGGATGGTTATGAGGATGATGATTTTCATGAGGATGGTTATGAGGAATGATAATGATGATGAGGATGGTTATGAGGATGATGATGATGATGATGATGATGAGGATGGTTATGAGGATGATGATTATGATGAGGATGGTGATGAGGATGATTATTATGATGAGGATGGTTATGAGGATGATGATTATGAACAGGATGGTTATGAGGATGATGATGATGATGAAGAGGATGATTATGAGGATGATGATTATAATGAGGATTTTTATGAGGATGATGATTATGATTAGGACGTTTATTAGGATGATGATTCTGATGAGGAGTATGGTTATGAGGATGATGATTATGAGGAGGATGGTTATGAGGATGATGATTATGATGAGGATGGTTATGAGGATGATGATTATGATGAGGAGGATGGTTATGAGGATGATGATTATGATGAGGATGGTTATGAGGATGATGATTATGATGAGGATGGTTATGAGGATGATGATTATGATAAGGAGGATGGTTGTGAGGATGATGATTATGATGAGGACGGTTATGAGGATAATGATTCTGATGAGGAGGATGGTTATGACGCTGATGATTATGATGAGGACGGTTATGAGTATAATGATTATGAGGAGGATGGTTATGAGGATGATGATTATGAGGAGAATGGTTATGAGTATGATGATTATGATGAGGAGGATGGTTATGAGGAAAGATGATTATGATGAGGACGGTTATGAGGAGGATGATTATGATGAGGATGGTTTTGAGGATGATGTTAATGATTAGGATGGTTATGAGGATGATAATTATGATTAGGAGGACGGTTATGAGGATGATGATTATAATGAGGATGGTTATGAGATTAATGTTTATGATGAGGATTGTTATGAGGATAATGATTATGAGGAAGATGATTATGATGAGGATGGTTATGAGGATAATGATTATGATGAGGATGGTTATGAGGATGATGATTATGATGAGGATGGTTATGAGGATGATGATTATGATGAGGATGGTTATGAGGATGATGATTATGATGAGGATGGTTATGAGGATGAATGTTTTGATGAGAATCTTTATGAGGATAATGATAATAATGAGGAGGATGGTTATGAGGATGATAATTATGATGAGGATGGTTATGAGGATGATGATTTTCTTGAGGATTTTTATGAGGAATGATAATGATGATGAGGATGGTTATGAGGATGATGATTATGATGATGAAGATGGTTATGAGGATAATGATTATGATGAGGATGGTGATGAGGATGATTATTATGATGAGGATGGTTATGAGGATGATGATTATGAGGAGGATGGTTATGAGGATGATGATTATGATGAGCACGGTTATGAGGATGATGATTATGATGAGGAGGATGGTTATGAGGCTGATGATTATGATGACGACGGTTATGAGGATAATGATTATGAGGAGGATGGTTATGAGGATGATGATTATGAGGAGGATGGTTATGAGGATGATGATTATGATGAGGATGGTTATGAGGATGATGATTATGATGAGGATTGTTATGAGCATAATGATTATGATGATAATGGTTATGAGGGTAATGATTATGATGAGGATGGTTATGAGGATAATGATTATGATGAGGATGGTTATGAGGATGATGATTATGATGAGGATGCTTATGAGGATAATGATTATGATGAGGATGGTTATGAGGATAATGATTATGATGAGGATGGTTATGAGTACGATGATTATGAGCAGGATGGTTATGAGGATAATGATTATGATGAGGATGGTTATGAGGATGATGATTATGATGAGGATGGTTATGAGGATAATGATTATGAGGATGATGATTATGATGAGGATGGTTATGAGGATGATGATTTTGATGAGGATGGTTATGAGGATAATGATTATGATGAGGATGGTTATGAGGATGATGATTATGATGAGGATGGTTATGAGTATAATGATAAGGATGAGGAGGATGGTTATGAGGATGAAGATTATGATGAGGATGATTATGAGGATAATGATTTTGATGAGGACGGTTATGAGGATGATGATTATGATGAGGAGGATGGTTATGAGGATGATGATTATGATGAGGATGGTTATGAGGATGATGATTATGATGATGAGGATGGTTATGAGGATGATGATTATGATGAGGAGGATGGTTATGAGGATGATGATTATGATGAGGAGGATGGTTATGAGGATGATGATTATGATGAGGAGGATGGTTATGAGGATGATGATTATGATGAGGAGGATGGTTATGAGGATGATGATTATGATGAGGAGGATGGTTATGAGGATGATGATTATGATGATGAGGATGGTTATGAGGATGATGATTATGATGAGGAGGATGGTTATGAGGATGATGATTATGATGAGGATGGTTATGAGGATAATGATTATGATGAGGATGGTTATGAGGATGATGATTATGATGAGGAGGATGGTTATGAGGATGATGATTATGATGAGGATGGTTATGAGGATGATGATTATGATGAGGAGGATGGTTATGAGGATGATGATTATGATGATGAGGATGGTTATGAGGATAATGATTATGAGGATGATGATTATGATGAGGATGGTTATGAGGATGATGATTATGATGAGGATGGTTATGAGGATGATGATTATGATGAGGATGGTTATGAGGATGATGATTATGATGAGGATGGTTATGAGGATGATGATGATGATGAGGAGGATGGTTATGAGGATGATGATTTTGATGAGGAGGATGGTTATGAGGATGATGATTATGATGAGGAGGATGGTTATGAGGATGATGATTATGATGAGGATGGTTATGAGGATGATGATAATGATGAGGAGGATGGTTATGAGGATGATGATTATGAGGAGGATGCTTATGTGGATGATGATGATGATGATGATGATGATGAGGATGGTTATGAGGATGATGATTATGATGAGGATGGTTATGAGGATGATTATTATGATGAGGATGGTTATGAGGATGATGATTATGAGGAGGATGGTTATGAGGATGATGATTATGATGAGGATGGTTATGAGGATGATGATTATAATGAGGATGGTTATGAGGATGATGATTATGATGAGGACGTTTATGAGGATGATGATTATGATGAGGAGGATGGTTATGAGGATGATGATTATGATGAGGAGGATGGTTGTGAGGATGATGATTATGATGAGCACGGTTATGAGGATGATGATTATGATGAGGAGGATGGTTATGAGGATGATGATTATGATGATGAGGATGGTTATGAGGATGATGATTATGATGAGGAGGATGGTTATGAGGATGATGATTATGATGAGGAGGATGGTTATGAGGATGATGATTATGATGAGGAGGATGGTTATGAGGATGATGATTATGATGAGGAGGATGGTTATGAGGATGATGATTATGATGAGGAGGATGGTTATGAGGATAATGATTATGATGAGGAGGATGGTTATGAGGATGATGATTATGAGGAGGATGGTTATGAGGATGATGATTATGATGAGGAGGATGGTTATGAGGATGATGATTATGATGAGGACGGTTATGAGGATGATGATTATGATGAGGAGGATGGTTATGAGGATGATGATTATGATGAGGAGGATGGTTATGAGGATGATGATTATGATGAGGAGGATGGTTATGAGGATGATGATTATGATGAGGAGGATGGATATGAGGATGATGATTATGATGAGGAGGATGGTTATGAGGATGATGATTATGATGAGGACGGTTATGAGGATAATGATTATGAGGAGGATGGTTATGAGGATTATGATTATGAGAAGGATGGTTATGAGGATAATGATAATGATGAGGAGGATGGTTATGAGGATGATGATTATGATGAGGATGGTTATGAGGATAATGATTATGATGAATATGGTTATGAGGATGATGATTATGATGAGGATGGTTATGAGGATGATGATTATGATGAGGATGGTTATGAGGATGATGATTATGAGGAATGATAATGATGATGAGGATGGTTATGAGGATGATGATTATGATGAGGAGGATGGTTATGAGGATGATGATTATGATGAGGAGGATGGTTATGAGGATGATGATTATGATGAGGATGGTTATGAGGATGATGATTATGATGAGGAGGATGGTTATGAGGATGATGATTATGATGAGGAGGATGGTTATGAGGATGATGATTATGATGAGGAGGATGGTTATGAGGATGATGATTATGATGACGACGGTTATGAGGATGAATATTATGAGGAGGATGGTTATGAGGATGATGATTATGAGGAGGATGGTTATGAGGATGATGATTATGATGAGGATGGTTATGAGGATGATGATTATGATGAGGATGGTTATGAGGATGATGATTATGATGAGGATGGTTATGAGGATGATGATTATGATGAGGATGGTTATGAGGATGATGATTATGATGAGGATGGTTATGAGGATGATGATTATGAGGAGGATGGTTATGAGGATGATGATGATGATGAGGATGGTTATGAGGATAATGATTATGATGAGGATGGTTATGAGGATGATGATTATGATGAGGAGGATGGTTATGAGGATGATGATTATGATGAGGATGGTTATGAGGATGATGATTATGATGAGGATGGTTATGAGGATAATGATTATGAGGAAGATGATTATGATGAGGATGGTTATGAGGATAATGATTATGATGAGGATGGTTATGAGGATGATGATTATGATGAGGATGGTTATGAGGATGATGATTATAATGAGTATGGTTATGAGGATGATGATTATGATGAGGACGTTTATGAGGATGATGATTATGATGAGGAGGATGGTTATGAGGATGATGATTATGATGAGGATGGTTATGAGGATGATGATTATGATGAGGAGGATGGTTATGAGGATGATGATTATGATGAGGACGGTTATGAGGATGATGATTATGATGAGGAGGATGGTTATGAGGCTGATGATTATGATGAGGACGGTTATGAGGATAATGATTATGAGGAGGATGGTTATGAGGATGATTATTATGAGGAGGATGGTTATGAGTATGATGATTATGATGAGGAGGATGGTTATGAGGATGATGATTATGATGAGGATGGTTATGAGGATGATGATTATGATGAGGATGGTTATGAGGATGATGATGATGATGATGATGATGAGGATGGTTATGAGGATGATGATTATGATGAGGATGGTTATGAGGATGATGATGATTATGATGAGGATGGTTATGAGGATGATGATTATGATGAGGAGGATGGTTATGAGGATGATGATTATGATGATGAGGATGGTTATGAGGATGATGATTATGATGAGGATGGTTATGAGGATGATGATTATGATGAGGAGGATGGTTATGAGGATGATGATTATGATGAGGATGGTTATGAGGATGATGATTATGATGATGAGGATGGTTATGAGGATGATGATTATGATGAGGAGGATGGTTATGAGGATGATGATGATGATGAGGATGGTTATGAGGATGATGATGATGAGGAGGATGGTTATGAGGATGATGATTATGATGATGAGGATGGTTATGAGGATGATGATTATGATGAGGAGGATGGTTATGAGGATGATTAATATGATGTTGAGGATGCTTATGAGGATTATGATTATGATGAGGAGGATGGTTATGAGGATGATGATGATGAGGAGGATGGTTATGAGTGATGATGATTATGATGAGGAGGATGCTTATGAGGATGATGATTATCATGAGGATGGTTATGAGGATGATGATGATGAGGAGGAGGATGGTTATGAGGATGATGATTATGATGAGGAGGATGGTTATGAGGATGATGATTATGATGAGGAGGATGGTTATGAGGATGATGATTATGATGAGGAGGATGGTTATGAGGATGATGATTATGATGAGGAGGATGGTTATGAGGATGATGATTATGATGAGGAGGATGGTTATGAGGATGATGATTATGATGAGGAGGATGGTTATGAGGATGATGATTATGATGATGAGGATGGTTATGAGGATGATGATTATGATGAGGAGGATGGTTATGAGGATGATGATTATGATGAGGAGGATGGTTATGAGGATGATGATTATGATGAGGAGGATGGTTATGAGGATGATGATTATGATGAGGAGGATGGTTATGAGGATGATGATTATGATGAGGAGGATGGTTATGAGGATGATGATTATGATGAGGAGGATGGTTATGAGGATGATGATTATGATGAGGAGGATGGTTATGAGGATGATGATTATGATGATGAGGAGGATGGTTATGAGGATGATGATTATGATGAGGAGGAAGGTTATGAGGATGATGATTATGATGAGGAGGATGGTTATGAGGATGATGATTATGATGAGGAGGATGGTTATGAGGATGATGATTATGATGAGGAGGATGGTTATGAGGATGATGATTATGATGAGGAGGATGGTTATGAGGATGATGATTATGATGAGGAGGATGGTTATGAGGATGATGATTATGATGAGGAGGATGGTTATGAGGATGATGATTATGATGAGGAGGATGGTTATGAGGATGATGATGATGATGAGGATGGTTATGAGGATGATGATTATGATGAGGAGGATGGTTATGAGGATGATGATTATGATGAGGAGGATGGTTATGAGGATGATGATTATGATGAGGAGGATGGTTATGAGGATGATGATTATGATGATGAGGATGGTTATGAGGATGATGATGATGATGAGGAGGATGGTTATGAGGATGATGATTATGATGATGAGGATGGTTATGAGGATGATGATTATGATGAGGAGGATGGTTATGAGGATGATGATTATGATGAGGAGGATGGTTATGAGGATGATGATTATGATGAGGAGGATGGTTATGAGGATGATGATTATGATGATGAGGATGGTTATGAGGATGATGATTATGATGAGGAGGATGGTTATGAGGATGATGATTATGATGAGGAGGATGGTTATGAGGATGATGATTATGATGAGGAGGATGGTTATGAGGATGATGATTATGATGAGGAGGATGGTTATGAGGATGATGATTATGATGAGGAGGATGGTTATGAGGATGATGATTATGATGAGGAGGATGGTTATGAGGATGATGATTATGATGAGGAGGATGGTTATGAGGATGATGATTATGATGAGGAGGATGGTTATGAGGATGATGATTATGATGAGGAGGATGGTTATGAGGATGATGATGATGATGAGGAGGATGGTTATGAGGATGATGATTATGATGAGGAGGATGGTTATGAGGATGATGATGATGATGAGGAGGATGGTTATGAGGATGATGATTATGATGAGGAGGATGGTTATGAGGATGATGATGATGATGATGAGGAGGATGGTTATGAGGATGATGATTATGATGAGGAGGATGGTTATGAGGATGATGATGATGATGAGGAGGATGGTTATGAGGATGATGATTATGATGAGGAGGATGGTTATGAGGATGATGATTATGATGAGGAGGATGGTTATGAGGATGATGATTATGATGAGGAGGATGGTTATGAGGATGATGATTATGATGAGGAGGATGGTTATGAGGATAATGATTATGATGAGGAGGATGGTTATGAGGATGATGATTATGATGATGAGGATGGTTATGAGGATGATGATTATGATGAGGAGGATGGTTATGAGGATGATGATTATGATGAGGATGGTTATGAGGATGATGATTATGATGAGGAGGATGGTTATGAGGATGATGATTATGATGAGGAGGATGGTTATGAGGATGATGATTATGATGATGAGGATGGTTATGAGGATGATGATGATTATGATGAGGAGGATGGTTATGAGGATGATGATTATGATGAGGATGGTTATGAGGATGATGATTATGATGAGGATGGTTATGAGGATGATGATTATGATGAGGATGGTTATGAGGATGATGATTATGATGAGGATGGTTATGAGGATGATGATTATGATGAGGAGGATGGTTATGAGGATGATGATTATGATGAGGAGGATGGTTATGAGGATGATGATTATGATGAGGATGGTTATGAGGATGATGATTATGATGAGGAGGATGGTTATGAGGATGATGATGATGATGAGGAGGATGGTTATGAGGATGATGATTATGATGAGGAGGATGGTTATGAGGATGATGATTATGATGAGGAGGATGGTTATGAGGATGATGATTATGATGAGGAGGATGGTTATGAGGATGATGATTATGATGAGGAGGATGGTTATGAGGATGATGATTATGATGAGGAGGATGGTTATGAGGATGATGATTATGATGAGGAGGATGGTTATGAGGATGATGATTATGATGAGGAGGATGGTTATGAGGATGATGATTATGATGAGGAGGATGGTTATGAGGATGATGATGAGGAGGAGGAGGATGGTTATGAGGATGATGATTATGATGAGGAGGATGGTTATGAGGATGATGATGATGATGAGGAGGATGGTTATGAGGATGATGATTATGATAAGGAGGATGGTTATGAGGATGATGATTATGATGAGGAGGATGGTTATGAGGATGATGATTATGATGAGGAGGATGGTTATGAGGATGATGATTATGATGAGGAGGATGGTTATGAGGATGATGATTATGATGAAGAGGATGGTTATGAGGATGATGATTATGATGAGGAGGATGGTTATGAGGATGATGATTATGATGAGGAGGATGGTTATGAGGATGATGATTATGATGATGAGGATGGTTATGAGGATGATGATTATGATGAGGAGGATGGTTATGAGGATGATGATTATGATGAGGAGGATGGTTATGAGGATGATGATTATGATGAGGAGGATGGTTATGAGGATGATGATTATGATGATGAGGATGGTTATGATGATGGTGATGATTATGATGAGAAGGATGGTTATGAGGATGATGATTATGATGAGGAGGATGGTTATGAGGATGATGATTATGATGAGGATGGTTATGAGGATGATGATTATGATGAGGAGGATGGTTATGAGGATGATGATTATGATGAGGAGGACGCTTATGAGGATGATGATTATGATGATGATAATGTTTATGAGGATGATGATTATGTTGAGGAGGATGGTTATGAGGATGATGATGATGAGGAGGATGGTTATGAGGATGATGATTATGATTATGATTTTGATGATCATTATGATGATGATGATGATGGTTATGAGGTTAATGATTATGATGAGGATGGTTATGAGGATAATGATTATGATGAATATGGTTATGAGGATGATGATTATGATGAGGATGGTTATGAGGATAATGATTATGAGGATGATGATGATGATGATGAGGATGGTTATGAGGATGATGATTATGATGAGGATGGTTATGAGGATGATGATTATGAGGATGGTTATGAGGATGATGATTATGATGAGGATGGTTATAAGGATGATGATTATGAGGAGGATGGTTATGAGGATGATTATGAGGATGATGATTATGATCAGGATGGTTATGAGGATGATGATTTTGATGAGGATGGTTATGAGGATGATGTTAATGATGAGGATGGTTATGAGGATGATGATTATGATTAGGAGGACGGTTATGAGGATGATGATTATGATAAGGAGGATGGTTATGAGGATAATGATTCTTATGAGGAGGATGGTTATGAGGATTTTTATTATGATGAGAACGAAGGTTATGATGATTTTGATTATGATGATGAGGATGATTATGAGGATGATGATTATGATGAGGAGGATGGTTATGAGGATGATGATTATGATGAGGAGGATGGTTATGAGGATGATGATTATGATGAGGAGGATGGATATGAGGATGATGATTATGATGAGGAGGATGGTTATGAGGATGATGATTATGATTAGGATGGTTATGAGGATGATGATTATGAGGAGGAGGATGGTTATGAGGATGATGATGATGAGGAGTAGGATGGTTATGAGGATGATGATTATGGTTATGAGGATAATGATTATGAGGAAGATGATTATGATGAGGATGGTTATGAGGATAATGATTATGATGAGGATGGTTATGAGGATGATGATTATGATGAGGATGGTTATGAGGATGATGATTATGATGAGGATGGTTATGAGGATGATGATTATGATGAGGAGGATGGTTATGAGGATGATGATTATGATGAGGATGGTTATGAGGATAATGATTATGATGAGGACGGTTAATATGAGGAGGATGGTTATGAGGATGATGAATAAGATCATGAAGGTTATGAGGATGATGATTATGATGAGGATGGTAATGAGGATGATGATTATGATGATGAGAACGGTTATGAGGATGATGATAATGATGAGGAGGATGGGTATGAGAATGATGATTATGGTGAGGATGGTTATGAGGTTGATGATTATGTTTATGAGGATGGTTATGACGATGATGATTATGATGAGGAGGATGGTTATGAGGATGATGATTATGATGAGGACAGGTATGAGGATCATGATTATGATCAGGACGGTTATGAGGATGATGATTATGATGAGGAGGACGGTTATGAGGATGATGATAATGATGAGGATAGTTATGAGGATGATGATGATGATTATGATGAGGAGGATGGTTATGAGGATGATGATTATGATGAGGAGGATGGTTATGAGGATGATTAATATGATGAGGAGGACGCTTATGAGGATGATGATTATTATGATGATAATGGTTATGAGGATGAGGATTATGATGAGGAGGATGGTTATGAGGATGATGATGATGAGGAGGATGGTTATGAGGATGATGATTATGATGAGGAGGATGGTTATGAGGATGTAGATTATGATGAGGAAGACGCTTATGAGGATGATGATTATGATGAGGAGGATGGTTATGAGGATGATGATGATGAGGAGGATGGTTATGAGGATGATGTTTATGATGATGAGGATGGTTATGAGGATGATGATTATGATGATGAGGATGGTTATGAGGATGATGATTATGATGATGAGGAGTATGGTTATCAGGATGATGATCATGATGAGGAGGAAGGTAATGAGGATGATGATTTACATGATGAGGATGATTATGAGGATAATGATTATGATGAGGAGGATGGTTATTAGGATGATGATTATGGTGATGAGGATGGCTATGAGGATGTTGATTCTGATGAGGAGGATGGTTTTGAGGATGATGATTATGATGATGAGGATGGTTATGAGAATGATGATGATGAGGATTGTTATGAGAAAGATGAATATGATAAGGAAGATGGTTCTGAAGATGATGATTATGATGAGGAGGATGGTTATGAGGATGATGATTATGATGAGGACAGTTATGAGGATGATGATTATGATCAGGACGGTTATGAAGATGATGAGGACGGTTATGAGACGTTGATTATGATGAGCAGGACGGTTATGAGGATGATGATTATGATGAGGAAGACCCTTATGAGGATGATGATTATGATGAGGAGGATGGTTATTAGGATGATGATGTTGAGCAAAATGGTTATGAGGTGATGATGATGATGATTAGGACGGTTATGAGGATATTGTTTATAATGAGGAGGACGGTTATGAGGACGATGATTATGATAAGGACGGTTATGAAGATGATGGGGACGGTTATGAGGATGTTGATTATAATGAGGAGGACGGTTATGAGGACGTTGATTATGATGCAGGAGGACGGTTATGAGGACGATGATTATGATTAGGACGGTTATGAGGATGTTGATTATAAGGAGGAGGACGGTTATGAGGATGATGATTATGATGAGGATTGTTATGAGGATGGTGATTATGATGAGGAGGACGGTTATGAGGATGATGATTATGATGAGGAGGACGGTTTTGAGGATGATGATTATGATGAGGATAGTTATGAGGATGATGATTATGATGAGGATTGTTATGAGGATGATGATTATGATAAGGAGAAGGACGGTTATGAGGATGAAGATTATAATCAGGAGGATGGTTATGAGGATGATGATTATCATGAGGATGGTTATGAGGATAATGATTATGATGAGGAGTTTGGTTATGAGGATGATGATTATGATAAGGAGGATGGTTATGAGGATGGTGATTAAGATGAGGATTGTTTTGAGGATGATAATTATGATGAGGAGAAGGACGGTTATGAGGATGATGATTATGATCAGGAGGATGGTTATGAGGATGATGATTATTAT
Source organism: Elysia crispata (assembly GCA_033675545.1). Classification (NCBI taxonomy): domain Eukaryota; kingdom Metazoa; phylum Mollusca; class Gastropoda; family Plakobranchidae; genus Elysia; species Elysia crispata. The sequence continues at coordinate 346,892 of JAWDGP010000505.1, forward strand.
AAGGATGGTTATGAGGATGATGATTTTGATGAGGAGGATGGTTATGAGGATAATGATTATGATGAGGATGGTTATGAGGATGATGATTATGATGAGGAGGATGGTTATGAGGATGATGATTATGATGAGGAGGATGGTTATGAGGATGATGATTATGATCAGGAGGATGGTTATGAGGATGATGATTATGATAAGGAGGATGGTTATGAGGATAATGAATATGATGAGGAGGATGGTTATGAGGATAATGGTATTGATGAGGAGGATGGTTATGAGGATAATGATGATGATGAGGATGGTTATAAGGATAACAATTATGAGGAGGATGTTTACGAGGATGATGATAAGGATGAGGAGGATGGTTATGAGGATGATGATTATGATGAGGACGGTTATGAGGATGATGATTATGATGAGGAGGATGGTTATGAGGGTGATGATTATGATGAGGACGGTTATGAGGGTGATGATTATGATGAGGACGGATATGAGGATGATGATTATGAGGAGGATGGTTATGAGGATGATGATTATGATGAGAAGGATGATTATGAGGATGATGATTGTGATGAGGATGGTTATGAGGATGATGATTAAGATGAGGAGGATGGTTATAAGGATGACGATTTTGATGAAAAGGATGGTTATGATGATGATGATTATAATGAGGAGGATGGTTATGAGGATGATGATTATGATGAGGAGGATGGTTATGAGGATGATGATTATAAGGATGATGATTATGAGGAGGATGGTTATGAGTATGATGACTATGATGTGGATGGTTACGAGGATAATATTTATGATGAGGAGGATGGTTATGAGGATAATGATTATGATGAGGAGGATGGTTATGAGGATGATGATTAAGAGGAGGATGGTTATGAGGATGATGATTATGATTAGGACGGTTATGAGGATGATGATGATGATGAGGATGGTTATGAGGATGATGATTATGATTAGGACGGTTATGAGGATGATGATGATGAGGATGGTTATAAGGTTGATGATTGTGAGGAGGATGGTTACGAGGATGATGATTATGATGAGGACGGATATGAGGATGATGATTATGAGTAGGATGGTTATGACGATGATGATTATAATGAGAAGGATGATTATGATAATGATGATTGTGATGAGGATGATTATGAGGATGATGATTAAGATGATTAGTATGTTTATAAGTATGACGATTTTGATGAGGATGATGGTTATGATGATGATGATTATAATGAGGAGGATGTTTTGAGGAGGATGGTTATGAGGATGATGATTTCGATGAGAAGGATGATTATGAGGATGATGATTGTGATGAGGATGGTCATGAGGATGATGATTAAGATGAGAAGGATGGTTATATGGATGACGATTTTGATGAGGAGGATATTTATGATGATGATGTTTATGATGAGGAGGATCGTTATCAGGATGATGATTATGAGGATGATGATTATGAGGAGGATGGTTATGAGGAGGATCGTTATCAGGATGATGATTATGAGGATGATGATTATGAGGAAGATGGTTATGAGGATGATAACTATGATTTGGATAAATATGAGGATAATATTTATGATGAGGAGGATGGTTATGAGGATGATGATTATGATGAGGACGATGGTTATGAGCATTATGATTATGATGAGGAGGATGGTTATGAGGATGATGATTATGATGAGGACGATGGTTATGAGGATGATGATGATGAGGAGGATGGTTATGAGGATAATGATTATGATGAAGACGGCTATGAGGATGATGATGATGATGAGGATGGTTATAAGGATGATGATTTTGAGGAGGATGGTTACGAGGATTATGATTATGATGAGGAGGATGGTTATGAGGATGATGATTGTGATGAGGATGGTTATGAGGATGATGATTACGATGAGGATGATTAGAAGGAGAATGATGATGAGGCGGATGGTTATAAGGACAATGGTTATGAGGACGATGGTTATGAGGATGATGATTATGATGAGGAGGATGGTTATCAGGATGATGATTATGAAGAGGACGGTTATGAGGATAATAATTATGATGAGGAGGATGGTTATGAGGATGATGATTATGATGAGGAGGACGGTTATGAGGATGATGATTATTATGCGGAGGATGGTTATGAGGATGATTTTTATGATGAGGAGGATGGTTATGAGGATGATGATTATGATGAGGATAGTTATGAGGATGATGATTATGAAGAAGAGGATGTTTATGAGGATGATGATGATGATAAGGAGGATGGTTATGAGGATGATGATGATGAGGAGGAGGATGGTTATGAGGATGATGATTATGATGAGGAGGAGGATGGTTATGAGGATGATGATTATGATGAAGAGGATGGTTATGAGGATGATGATGATGATTATGAGGAGGATGAATATGAGGATAACGGTTATGATGAGGATGGTTATGAGGATGATGCTGATGATGATGAGGATGGTTATGAGGATGATGATTATGATGAGGAAGATGGTTATGAGGATGATGATTATGATGAGGAGGATGGTTATGAGGATGATGATTATGATGAGGAGGATAGTTTTGAGGATGATCATTATGATGAGGACGGTTATGAGGACGTTGATTATAAGGAGGAGGACGGTTATGAGGATGATGATTATGATGAGGAGGACGGTTATGAGGATGATGATTCTGATGAATATAGTTATGAGGATGATGATTATGATGAGCATTGTTATCAGGATGATGATTATGATGAGGAGAAGGACGGTTATGAGGATGATGATTATGATCAGGAGGATGGTTATGAGGATGATGATTATGATGAGGATGGTTATGAGGATGATGATTATGATGATTTTTTGGGTTATGAGGATGATGATTATGATAATGAGGATGGTTATAAGGATGATGATTATGATGAGGATTGTTATGAGGATGATAATTATGACGAGGAGAAGGAGGGTTATGAGGATGATGATTATGATCAGGAGGATGGTTATGAGGATAATGATTATTATGAGGATGGTTATGAGGATGATGATTTTGATGAGGAGGATGGTTATGAGGATAATGATTATGATGAGGATGGTTATGAGGATGATAATTATGAGGAGGAGGAAGTTTATGAGGATTATGATGATGATGAGGAGGATTGTTATGAGGATGATGATGAGGAGGAGGAGGATGGTTATGAGGATGATGATTATGATGAGGAGGAGGATGGTTATGAGGATGATGATTATGGTGAAGAGGATGGTTATGAGGATGATGATGATGATGATGAAGAGGATGGTTATGAGGATAATGATTATGATGAGGATGGATATGAGGATGATTATGATGAGGAGAATAGTTATGAGGATGATGATTATGTTGAGGAGGAATGTTACGAGGATGATGATTATGATGAGGAGGATGGTTATGGGATTGATGATTATGATGATGACGGTTATGAGGATGATGTTTATGATGAGGAGGATTGTTATGAGGATAATGATTATGATGAGGAGGATGGTTAAGAGAATAATGATTTTGATGAGGAGGATGGTTATGAGGATAATGATGATGATGAGGATGGTTTTAAGGATGATAATTATGAGGAGGATGGTTACGAGGATGATGATTATGATGAGGAGGATGCTTAGGAGATTGACGATTATGATGAGGACGGTTATGAGAATAATGATTATGATGAGGAGGATGGTTATGAGGATGATGATTATGATGAGGAGGATGGTTATGAGGATGATGATTATGATGAGGAGAATGGTTATGAGGATGATGATTATGATGAGGATGTTTATGAGGATGATGATTATGATGAGGAGGATGGTTATGAGGATGATGATTATGATGAGGAGGATGGTTATGAGGATGATGATTATGATGAGGAGGATGGTTATTAGGATGATGATTATGATGAGGATGTTTATGAGGATGATAATTATGATGAGGAGGATGGTTATGAGGATGATGATTAAGATGAGGAGGATGGTTATGAGGATGATGATTATGATGAGGATGGTGGTTATGAGGATGATGATTATGATCAGGAGGATGGTTATGAGGATGATGATTATGATGAGGAGGAAGGTTATGAAGGTAATGATTATGATGAGGAGGATGGTTATGAGGGTAATGATTATGATGAGGACGGATATGAAGATGATGATTATGACGAGGATAGTTATAAGGATAATTATTATGATGAGGATTGTTATCAGGATGATGATGATTATGATGAGGAGAAGGACGGTTATGAGGATGATGATTATGATCAGGAGGATGGTTATGAGGATGATGATTATTATAAGGATGGTTATGAGGATGATGATTTTGATGAGGAGGATGGTTACGAGGATTATGATTATGATGAAGAGGATGGTTTTGAGGATGATGATTATGATGAGGAGGATGGTTATGAGGATGATGATTATGATGAAGAGGATGGTTTTGAGGATGATGATTATGATGAGGAGGATGGTTATGAGGATGATGATTATGATCAGGAGGATGGTTATGAGGATGATGATTATGATGAGGAGGATTGTTATGAGGATAATGATAATGATGAGGAGGATGGTTATGAGGATGATGATTATGATGAGGATGGTTATGAGGATAATGATTATGAGGATGATGATGATGATGATGAGGATGGTTATGAGGATGATGATTATGATGAGGATGGTTATGAGGATGATGATTATGAGGAGGATGGTTATGAGGATGATGATGATGATGAGGATGGTTATGAGGATGATGATTATGATGAGGATGGTTATGAGGATAATGATTATGATGAGGACGGTTATGAGGATGATGATTATGATGAGGATGGTTATGAGGATGATGATTATGATGAGGAGGATGGTTATGAGGATGATGATTATGAGGAGGGTGGTTATAAGGATGATGATTATGATGAGGATGGTTATGAGGATGATGATTATGATGAGGATGGTTATGAGGATGATGATTATGAGGAGGATGGTTATGAGGATAATGATGATGAGGAGGATGTTTTATGAGGAGGAGGATGATTATGATGTGGTTATGAGGATGATGATAATGATGATGATTATTTTTATTATAAAGATGATGATGACCCCCAATACAAGAACATGGAAGGCGATATCTTCTACGAATGGGACGAAATTACGGACTTCGATTAGAATTTCATGATCAAGGAGAACAAAAAACAAGAACTTAAATTTGAACAACGAAATCAAGGGCATTAAAAACAAAGACGCCGAAAACGAAGACTTTCCCAATGAGGATAAACGCAAGATAAAAGCAAGGACTAAAACAAGATCAGCAAAAACTAAGACGACGAAAGCGAGGAATTTAAAACTGGGATAAAAGCAAGGTCCGAGACAAGGTCCACAAAAACAAGGACTCGAAAACGAAGACCAAGACAAGAAAGAAAACAAGAATTACCAAAACGAGGACTTTAAAATTGAGATAAAATCGTTGATGATTCTAATTGGCAGGAAAATGATGCTCAGAGTGGTAGAGGAGATAGATAAAATCTATAGAGAAGAAAATAATGCGTGGCTATCTACATGATGAGAAAGGGGAGGTTAATTGTGATAATTGTGATCATGTTGCTTGTGGTGGTGATGATGGCAAAGATGATGCTGAAGATGATGAGGATGGTGATAATGATGGTGGATGTTGTTATCATGATAATGGTGAGAAGTAATGATTGTGAGTGTGGTGGTTTTGATGGTGATAATGATGAGGAGTAGCACCGAGGCGGCGGTGGTAGTTGTGATGATGTTGGTGATGATGGTGGTAATGATGATGATGATGATGATGATGATGATGATGATGATGATGATGATGATGATGATGATGATGATGATGATGAGGTGCATGAGGATGATGATAATGATAAAAATCATTATGCTGGTGAAAATACAGCATTCGGTAAGCATGTAAATGAGCCTCTACACCCTTAAAAACACGTGTAAAAGGTAAATTAAAACCAATCGCGTTCAGTAGCATCAATTTTCTACTTTGAATGTTGTGTAGGAATGTGAGGTACGAAGCCTCACTTGCTTCGGAAGATATTGATCTTTCGCAGAGACTATAAAAAAAGAATCTCTATCAGTAGCATTGTGGCTCTGAAAAAAAATTGATTTTATGAAAATGTGAATTTTAAGATATCTGGACCCCTACAATTAAGGAGCAAATACCGAATTAAAAACAAAAGCAAAAAATTCAAAATCCCTAGTGCAATCAGGCTAGCAGACGGAAAGAGACGCCTTACCTTCTCTTTTTACAGGCTAGCCCTGCCCTGTTTATTTCATGAATATGTGAACTATCTGGGCCCCTCCAATAAAGGAGCTAAAATAGGATTAAAAACAAAAAAAAAATTAAATCCCTACTGCGCATCAGGCTGGGGGACGGAAAGATACGCCTTACCCTCTCTTTTTACAGGCTAGCCCTGCCCTTCTACGGAAAAAATCACTGCGGCCCATTAGACTCAAGAGGTAAAGATGCTTCACTTGTTTATTTTATGAAAATGTGAATTTTTAAAAAATATCTGGAACCCTAAGATCAAGGAGCTACAATAGAATTAAAAAAAAAATCCCTAGTGCCGTCAGGCTAGCGGACGGAAAAAGACGCCTTAACCTCTCTTTTAACAGGCTAGTCCTGCCCCGCTACCGAAAATCCTTACTACACATCAGGCTCAAGAGATAGAGAGAAAAAGATACTTCAACTTTTTGTTTTAATACGTAAGCAATTTTCGATTTTGAAACTAAGTTCTCAGAATTCATTAGCCGCCTGTAAGCCCCAGGAAATCACAATAACCGAAGTTAACTGCAAAATTAATAGAAATCTTTATGACAGAATGTGCGTTCAGCGCTCCCTAGAAATTGAATAATCACTTGAGTATTTTTATCGTTCTAGTGATTGGTTGATCTATTGAGCATAGGAACTGAAATGAAAGTTTATATTACATGACATCAGTGTTTGTTCGTGTATCCTCAGTATGGTTATCCGTGAAAACCAAGCAAAATACATGTTGGATTCACAATACCGACTGGCGTAGAGAAGGATGTTGACAGAGGCCTCATGTGGCCACTATGTACGGAAGCCATTGCTATATGAAGTCCACTTTACCAGAGGTGAGAGAAAAGAGACAGAGAAACAGGATCGAGGAAAGACAAACATGCCCTTCCCACCAGAGGTGGCCTTGGCTACACTAGCCTACATGCTTTCAGTTTCCAGAAGGGAAAGTGTAGTGTATGTCCTTTATTCTGGACCAAAATGGATTTCCTCTGACATCGTCACAACCATCAGCCATCTGACAATCATCACACTGTCAAGATGAGCGCACCATGAACGTTGGTTCTGTGCTGAGATGTTTTGAAAAAAAAATCAAACTAAACTGAATAATTGTAGTGAACCAGGAGCATTAGTGAAGTTGAGCCACGGATGATATTCATACGAAAAGAACGGGATAAAAAACAAAATGAGTAGCTGCTCTTAATGTAACTAACACGTGAGGAAATGGGCGGGACGAGGGCACTCAGACTTTGAGGGAGTTGAAAGATCTTTTAATTCAAACTAAGGTAATTGAGATAAAAATATAAACATTTTTTTTGCAGCACTGGATCAAAAATTCGGAGAAATCTGGACGAAAGAAGTTAAATCACATACAAAAGAAGTAAAGTGTTGGTGTCTTAAAGGAAAGTTATTTGGGACAACACTTTCTTCAATCAGTGTGATTTAATGCTCGATGAAAGCTGGCCTGTCAATTCGGCCTATTTGTATACAAACAAAATAGAATGATTTTCCAGTAGTAATTGTATTTGTCTATTGTACGTCCACTAAAAAATCATGTCCTCATTATGTTTTGCTCCTTGAGATTCGAATATCTTCAGTCCATCTTTATCCTGGGTGCAAGACGGATAAAGAAATCCTTGAGTGAATGAAAACGAATAATCAACAGATCTTATAAGGTTAAAAAAATTCATCAAAATTAAGGTTCCCATCTTGGTTATGATTTAAAGTTTCTTGATACCTTCGAAACGAGAAAAGGTAGATTTAGGCCTCACCAATTCCTTTTGCATTGAGTGCAAGCGCATGGCCACACGCTGTGACATGTTTTGAAGAGAGATAGTGTGCGAGATTTTTAGTGCTGCAGTAAAATTCAGGCACAATTTTTTTAGGGTTTAACTGAGACTTGCACCAAAAAAAAAAAAAAAGAGGAATTAAACCTGGCGCTCCTCAAATTGGTACCACATGGGGAAAAGGTGCAGGTAAAGTGACTCCACTCTGCACTTTATTAGAGAGGAGAAGAATAGACCTTCCGCAAAAATTCTCACAACCAAGGAGGATGTAACCATGATAGACACATAATTATGTTCTACCTCCTAAATACAGACAAGGCGGTAACCATAATATAAAGAATACCTTTACAGAATTTTTTTTTACTTTACAACTTACAACTTCAGAGACGAAATGTGAGGAGCTCAGCAATCCAATAACCACCACAGAAGTCAGGAACAGCATCAATAGGCTAAATAACGGGCGCGTAACAACAAATACCTAAAATATACATCCAGCGGAATTGATGAACAGGTTGCTCACATCTTAAAATAAAACATTTTGAGGTACATGAGCATCTTAACATCAACCAGGAAAACCCAAGTGAGACCATTATGCTAACGCGATCCATAAAGTATTTTCCACTGAAGCTCTCATTCGCATACGACCAAAGGTTAAAAACCATATCTCTCACAGTCAAACCGGTTTCAGACCAAACCGCAGCACATCAGACATAGTATGAGCTCACCGATGGCTTACAGCCAAAGTTCTAAACTCGAACCAACTGTGTTTAAACATTACAGGGTTAGACGTGTCTGTAGCGTTTTACACCGCGAGTAGAAGCCGTCAGTGAGAAACGCTTAAAGATATAATAGAAGAAGAAGAGCTGCTCATTATCCAATTCCTTCAAAGTGGAAAAACTTTTAGAAGTGAAAGGTTGCAATAATCGAATTTACGATCACTACTGGCACGTCGGAAAGGGGGAGAGGAGACAGCCTAAGCTCCGTACTTTTTTTTAAGTTGTAAGAGAAGCAGAAAATACCAACGAGCATTCCTACAGATGTTATATACGCTGACGACATCAATTTCATAGGGGACGACCCACTCAATGCAAGAGAACTAGAAGTTATCCTTTACAACAGTGAAGAAGATAGAGCATCGGAAACACCTGTCAACTGTATCACTGCACAAAATACAACTATATGGAACAGGGGAGACAGGATGAAACAAAAGACAAGGATCAAGCTTTACAACAACTTGATTTAGGTTCATAGTCTTATAAAACTGTGGCACCTGGGCCATACCAATAATAAATAATGTCATCCATCACCGACCAAAACTTTCAAACCAATAAAAGCTATGAAATTCCCCTGTGGTTCCAAAGTTTTGATTATAGATGGAGGCTTCTTCGACATGTCCTAAGAAGTTCATCTATCCCAGCTTATGTCGCTATAAGCTTCTATTTTCCTGGACAATGAAAACAGATGGAGGGGCGGACCGCTCACAATGCTCCAACTAAAACTAAACAACGATCTGAAAAGAGTCCAAAATGAAAACTTTAGGCTAGAGACAAGCACAGAACCTGTAAAAGTTAAAAGCTGTCACCGCGGACTTAAAAACAAAAGCTAAAGCTGCGAGGTCGGGTGACATTGCTGGTGAGACTGTGCTGAATGAAATGAAATACTTCACAAGACTAGGAATTAATAATCTCAAGAATTAAAAACATACTTTATCTTCAATCTTTCTTATGATTATTAGAAAACAATATTTCCACTCTCTTTTCATTAATCTCATTGAAAATTTTAAACACCCTAGAATCAAATCCTAACCTGAAGCTTCATCCATGTGGCTACTTTCGTTGTTTGCAACAAGACTCTTTGAGTTAACGACATGATCTTTGAATATTTTTGTAAAATTAAATATGAGGTTGCTTCACTGATGGATAGTCACGGGATGTGGAGATTCAACATGCAAGGATAGTCACAAATGGATGCTGTCAATTCACATTGTACTAGCTATACATTTCAGTAAAAAGTCGAACATGATGTAGGCCTACATTATAATTATATAAACATTTCATTCTTTTTAATGCAGCCTTCAGTCTTGACAAGGGCAGGTTAGTAAACATGCAAGGGCAGAAGCATGATTTGACTGATACATCAGTGAAAGCTAAACTCGTTGTAGTGTTTTTTGAAAAAAATCAACAATTTTCAGGTCGTTTAAAATAGTAAATCGTAATATATTTCTTTGAAGCTTCATTTGTGATACGCAATGCCGAGCCTTTTTTTTTTCGCCCCTTTGAAAAATTATATCTTTTCTTTACATCTCAAGTCAAAAGTAAATTCCACCCTAATTCGAAATTTGTCTTAATTTGTTATAAGAAATTCCTGAACAAGCTAAACTAAACTGCATTCTTATTATACCTGTCCTTAAGTTTATCCTGTCTGTTCCAATGTACTTTACACCACATTAAACTTTGTAGGCCTTTTATCCTTTGAGTAAAACAAGAATATGCGGATATTTATCTGCCAATAGAGAATCAGAAAAAAGTATTAAGCGTTAAATGTGGAAGTTACAGTAGTATTGCGTTTTGAGAGAACTCAGACACGATTTACGAGAGAATGCTTTGAGGACACGTCCACACTTAGCGTTGTGCAGCAGAAAAGGTTGGGAGGATTAACTGATTGTAATGTCAGACTCTAAAGATGGAAAGTTTGAAAGAAGTTTTTAGGAAAATCGTGAAGAAACTAGGCCTATTAGCGGCATTGTGAAATTAGTCGCAAAAAAGCACGTAGATACTACATACGGAGAGGGAGGAACAAAATTTAATATTCGACTGTATTTTAACAACAAAGAGAAATCAACTTTTATGATTTAACGACACCGAGAGAACAGCCGCCACCATTGACATTGAGCGATACAAACCGAGAAACGCTATTGTAAACTTTCATATAAAAAATCAGATAGAAAAATCATGTTTCATTATACACGAGTGCATAATTATGCTCGTTGGAAGAAGGTTTCGTTCAAAGACATGATCTAAACACTTTTATTTTCGAGATGCCATCAGATGTAAAGTCTCGTTACTCTTGACATGAAAGAAATCCATCTTTTGACTGACCACTGCAGATAACTTGAAATAAAAGTAAAATCTTCAATGCCAAACTCCAAGACAACAGCGTCTATAATCATCAACCTGTTTTTTTTTTACGGACGATATACCAATTTTTTTTTTACATATCGCCTACATAGCTATCCACATTCTTTGCGGTCAGCAACGTCAATAAGTAATGTTTGGAAACAATACGTGAAGGAAATAAAGAACAAACTCGGCTGCATGTAGAGTTAGAGCGTATTATCCTCAAAACCAGCTTTGGAAAGCCGTACACCTCAACAACAAGACGTGATCAAGGAATAATAGATGACCATTTTAGTTATGATCAGATGAAGAAATCAAGAAATATGGTTGACTGTGCAGACCAAAATCACAATGAGCTTTGTGCCGGACGCAGTTAAATTTTTTTTTAAATAGTAAAGTCGCTTTCTTGAGAAAAATGTTGAGCTCAAGAAGAAAGATTTTCATTGGAAGGTTCATCCAATGTGCATTTTGATGGGAAAGAAAAGCCAATTTTTTCACAGAATGGAACTTTTCAATACTTTTGAGAGCCATTCTTTGTTTTGTTTTGCATTTTGTTTTTTTAAAGCAGTGTTAAGAAGCTTTCAAGAGAACAATAAGAAAAAAATTTATTGATTGGTTCATCCAATTTGCATGATGTGAAAGAATTTTTCAATAATACTAAGAACCATACTTTGGTGGTTTTTTTTTTGTTTTTGTTTTGTTTTATTTTGTTTTTGTATTGCAACTGTTTTTGATGTATTGCATCTGTTGCTTTTGCTGGGGTGTGTACTGCCGTTGATACGACTGTTTTGTTGTTTGCTTTTTCTTTCAGTTGTTTTGAATTTATAAAGCAGTTAATGAAGTTTGCCAACTGCTTTTTATCTCAGATTTGTTGCTTGTAAATGTTGCCAGCTTGACTTAGTGTCCAAACTAGAAAAACATCCAGAGGCTCCTAAGTTCAAAAGAGCTTGGAGAGTGTGACTGATTTTTTTTCTAGCCTTGGTAGTATTTTGTGGTACCCACATTCTCTGTCGATAAAGAGATCAGACTGCTAGTGGAGAAAACCCCGGATTTTTTGCGGATTCTTCTGGTGTTATCTCACACAATCATTCCAAATCGAAATGAGTGCATGAAAGAAGAAACTAAATTTTCCGTTTTTAATTCACATAGAGGTGGGAGCTAAACAGTTTAGCCCAATCATTTCGTTTGAAATGACATGTTGTTGACATACAATTTAGGAGCTATTTTTCCCATTATAAATTTCTGGAGCAGTAAATATTTCGTGTTGCGGCATTGCCTGATTTAGTTTTTATCGTATTTTATCTTTCGTATTTTGTGTCAATTTTTGTAGGCTGTTATTAGTTGTAACTGTGTTAGGATGTAGTTGAATTTGCCTCATAATCAGTCCAAAAGATTTCTCCGAATTTATTTCTACATTTCTTTACATCACTCTGCTTAAAGATACTAATTTGAAATGGATTTTTTCCGGACTATCTTATGTAACCAGTTTCCAGCAATTTAATAAAGTTTTTGAAATAATGTTGAAAGGAAACCTTTCCTTGGTTCCAAATTGTCTTCCATGGTGCTCAGCTCTTTTTACTATTTTACTACAGTAAGCTGAGTACACTAAAGTTATGTGATTAATATTACAATTTTGTCTGTTATTTAGACTGTTTGTGAGGCATTTTTTCATTGGCAACATCATACCTGTATTTGGCGATGGGAATTAGAGGGTCGGGGAAAGGGGAAGCGGGTGGGAGGGGGAAGTTAGCGCATATTAGGGATAGGGGAGGGGAGGGGGTGCTAGGGATATGGGAAGAGGTGCTAGGGATATGGGAAGAGGTGCTAGGGATATGGGAAGAGGTGCTAGGGATATGGGAAGAGGTGCTAGGGATATGGGAAGAGGTGCTAGGGATATGGGTATGGGTGAAGGTTGCAATCTCAAAAGCCTCCTTCAAAGGAAGAGCTCATTTTTTTTTAAATCAACATAGACATAAATATCTTCATAAATAAATTAGACCATATTTCTCGTTAAATTTTTGTCAACATGGACATAAATACCTTCAATAATAAATTACACTAATTTCTTGTTGATTTTTTATCAACAGAGACGTAAATATGTCCATTAACAAATAAGACCGTATTTCTTGTTGATTTTTTTATCGACGGAGACATAAACATCTTCATTAACAAATTATACCTTATTTCTTGTTGATTTTTTATCAACAGTTATAAACAAATTAGATCTTATTTCTTGTTGATTTTTTATCAGCAGGCATCAACAAATTAGATCTTATTTATTGTTGATTTTTTATCGGTAGACATTAACAAAAGCGACATCTCTTGTTGATTTTTTACCAACAGAGACATAAATATCTTTATCAATAAATTAGACCTATTTCTTGTTGATTTTTTTTATCAACAGACATAAATATCGCCATTTACGAATAAGACTTTTTTTTGCACCCAAATTTTTTTTTGCATGCATAGTGGTACTTAAGTATGATGATGTGAATCACCAGAATTTTTAGCATAACGGCAGTTTTCTACAACAGTTGAAGAAATCATTTTAGGTGGAAAGTAATTCTATTAAATAGAATTAGCTACCAGCAGCCACTATCACATGATTATGGTGTAGAGGGGATTATCTATCTCTCTCTCTCTCTCTGTCTCTGTCTCTCTCTCTCTCTCTCTCTCTCTCTCTCTCTCTATATATATATATATATATATATATATATATATATATATTTTGTGTGTGTGTGTTAACATCCTAGGAACTATAAATGGCAATCAAACCTTCATCCTATAGAAGTGTGCTCTCTCCTTCCTTCTCTCTCTCTCTCTCTCTCTCTCTCTCTCTCTCTCTCTCTCTCTCTTTTCTCCCTCACAGTGTGTCCGCCCCTTGTCCTCCTGGTGGAGGATTCTTGTCCTCGGATCATCCTTTCGTTGTATATGTAGTTCTTACTTTTCGCTTTTGTATTGTATTTCTTGGTTTCAACATTGTAAATATGAGCTTTTCTTCATTCTATAAGCGTTGTATCTACAAACTTTTGAGGCCTTTTTTCCTGTAAGCATATCATGATTTGTAACCATCTATAATAATTTTACCAATGTTTAACTTATGTGTATGCACACTGTGCGCTAATTTTGGCTCTGCTGGAATTTTGTGATGTTTAAGTACTTTGCACTACTAAATAAAATAGTATGGAAGAAAAAAAAATCCCTTTTAATAGGTAACCTTCAATATGTAAAATTTACAACTAATTTTTTGATTAGAGAGCCCCTTTGACTCTCCCCCTACCCCATTGCATTTCTTGGTTTGTACGTCATCAGCTATTTCCATTTCTATATGCCTTGATGCCTTTATTTTACAATTTAAAACCATAATTTGCATAGTTTTTTTTAATTTTGATGAATAAAGTATATGCTATTAAATATTAAACTTGTTCCATGCACGTTGTGTGATTAGATTTTAAATGTTAACTATACAAGAATGAATTTATGTAATGTATAAAATAAATGAAGGAAACTTTAAATAATATGTAAAATGTATAACACTTTTCTTTGTCTACAGTGCCCTTGTGGCTCTTCCCCTTTCCCATTACATAAAACTATTTTTTTTCTCTACAGAGCTTGTGGCTCTCCCATTTACCAATCCATTTATAGGGTTATAATTATATATTATCAGCTTTTTTAAATTTCTACATATTTTGTGGCCTTTCATTTACAACTTGCAATAGTTTTTTTTTTACAGTTTTGATGAATGACGTCTGATCAGTTTATCAATGTTTAAATTGCTTCTATGCACATCTTGCGATTAGTTTTGTCGCTGCTCAACCTTTCTAATGAAATAAAACGCTTCTTCACATTCTATTGATCTGATTGCATCTAAAAAGGGAAAGCACTTAGGGTACACGCAGAAATATGCGTAACTGACTCCATTTACGGGGTGCCCTGTGACCTGCAGGGGTCCTAAGTCGCTATGAGACTATCCTCAGTAACATGCACTGTTAAGCTAACAGTCTACTTTGGGTTTAACTACTGCAGTAGATACGCTTATTTTATGTGAATTTTTTTTTCTGAATTGGATTCTGTATTGGATACATCTCTTATCTAATAATAATAAAATCAGATCTGACAGTGATAAAAAAAAGGAAACAGTCTTGAGTAATTTGTGCCTTCCTTTTTCGTGCACTTTCGGGATTTTTTTTTTACTCTTTTGTGTAAAGTGTCATTCACTGAAATAAAGAAGAAAAATCATGTTTAGAAGTCACGTGAATGACTGGAATAGAAAAACTTCCTTTAAAAAAGCATCAGACTAAATGATATAATTATATGGACATGTAACGTCTTTAAGCATTCTCTTATTAAACAGAGGTATGAACAATTGAGCACACTTTTTTTTTAATGGAAAATCAACAGTTCTTAATGTATAATTTTGGAACTTTGGAATAAATATTATAGAGATATTTATAGGAAATCTTATTGTTGAATTACTTACTGAAGTGAATATCATTTGTTGCATAACTAGCTTATATTTGTAAATTTACTCATATTAATGCGTCTTTATGACCTTTTTTTCCCAAGTTAAAAATTTTGTCAGATTGTTATATATCAGGTTTTTCTCGCTACATACAACTGGTTCAAAAGAAAGCATACTATGTTGCGATGATTTCTACAATTGATTTTTTAACGCTATTTTCAAACTGTTTTGAAAAGCTCTCGAGTTTTTTGCACTACAAATACTTGTTCAATTATTTTTCTGAATATTAACGTAAAAATTAAATGAATAAAAAAAGTATGATGATTTAGCCTGAATACAATAATATAAACCATGTATTCTTTTAACTATCATGTGCAAATGCAAATTACTATGCCTTTAAACTCGTAATTTAAAGTTTTACTTGTGAATCCAATTTCAATATAATTTTCGCGTCGCATGTAATTTGCTGCATGCAAACTTCCTTATAATATTTAAATTTTTGGAAATGTAATTGTTTTAAACACAGATCTATTGGATACCTCATGTCAAGATTTGTTTATAAACTTAGTAATTCATATTGTAATAGACATATCTTGAATTAAAAGTAATCTTGTTTTTAAAGTTTGTGACATGTAATCATAATATTGTATATTCAGGCATAAGAATTTAATATAAAACCATTATTAGCCTATTATTTCTTCTGAATATATAAGCTGCTATGTTTATGAATTCTAAGAACACCATAAACCTGTCTTAAATAAATATAACCTATCTTTGTCTTGAAAAGCTCTTGGGTTAAACATACTACTGTTCTTTTTAAAGTGACCATTTTGCATAAAAAGCTCATAATTCAATGCTGGTTACAAGGCCAGTAGTTTTTTTTAGTGCCTTTGAATTATAAAATTGCGATGCTGTGAAGTTAAAGCATGTTTAATGTGATTTTAAACTTTCTAAAATGCCTTCCATAAAGTAACATTTCACAGTGATTTTTCAATGCTGTATTAATATGGGATATATCATGACTTAATGTTACTTGTGTTTTGCATCAAGATATATTGGGTGATTCTGGGTTTTTGGAATATAAATATTCTAGATGCTGACATGTAGTTTTTAATGTCTGTAAACTTTCGAGGCATCATGTAAAGAAAACATTTATTATGTAATTTTTGAATGTTATTATACAACAATTCCTATGGAGGTGTGGAGAAGATTTTAATGCACACAAATTTGAATGACGAAAGGAATTTTATTTTTACATGAAAAATATCCTGTTTCAGTCATGTTTTGTTACTTCATTTCATAGTGATTTCTAAGGTTCCTATTTGCAATATACATTACACCTTATTTTTTGCATGAATTTCACTTTGGTTATGTACTAGTTGTTTATTTATCTTCCCATGTCACATCTTTATGATCTTTACACTTTATAAGTACGAATTATTGTAAATTAAATATATTCTTTTCAAGTTTTTGTCAAGAGTTTTGCTGGATAATATGGGAACTTAATATGGGCTTCCTTGTTTTGATCTTTAGGATTGATTAGAATAATCAATGGAGCTTTTGAAGAATTATAAATTTATTGCACGACACAGAGTTTAAATGATTATAAAAATATTCATCTTATGTCAGCAATCTTTTTAGTTTTTCGTATGATATAATTTTAACATCTATAAATTATATAAACTTAATGTGTGTAAATGAAAACGAAACAAAACACTGCAAAATAATTTAAGATCTATAATGTTTGATACCTAAATTTTTTTCTAACTTGACAGATTGAAAAAGATTTATATTTCTTTTCCAAATAATTTCTTGAAACGAAATAGCTACTTTAGAACTTTTGCTTAACTTGCTGAAAATGTTTTGAATGTAACTTGCAGTGATGTTTAATATGCTGCTCATTTACTTAATTTGTTATAAAGGTGATTTTGAGTTTGCTTTTTCCTTTTTATTTAAATGAATAGGTATATAGACCTTTGTACTGATTTGAACATTATGTAAATTGTATACATAAAACTTAAGTATTTTTTTAAATGCATTTCTTATTTGATATAAAATATGAGTTCAGATGGTTAAGATTACCTCAGAATTAAACAATATTAGCCAGAACATGTTTCACAAATTATTTTTGGTGATTATTTTTTTGTATAGGCCTACTTCTTTCTTCGTGAACCAAGCCTACCTCTATTAACAGTATTATTCTGGTAAAGAGTGAAGAAAATTTGTACAATTAGTGAAGATTAATATTGAATTACATTGATCTCCTACATATTGCCTATGTCTATTTAGCAATGCAAATAATTATTGGTCTAATTAAGACTTTCGCCTATTTATTATGTTGATGTCTTTATAACGACATTTCTTCTTAGATATATAGATGCTTGTTAAAGGCATATCTGCAATTCTGAGGACTATAAATAAAACATGCATCTATTTTGAAGTGTTTTGGTGTTAATTTCAAGTTTCATTCATATAATAGACCTTTCAAAACATGAAAAAAAAAACTGTCCCTGACAAAATATGTCCTGCAGTTTAATAATAAGTAAGCTAAAACAAAATTTCATGTTAACGATACACCATTAAGTTTAACTCCATTTTATGGGGCTTGGTCAACTGAGAACAAAACTGACAGAAACTTTGCAAATCAATCAATATTTGAGAAAGCTGTGACCTTTAAAAAAGTGCTGATTCACGACCCTTTTCGCGCGTTACAAAATTAACAAAAAATGCATTTAGGCATGCACAACTCGACAAATATTATTCTCACATTCATTCAAACTTCGGTACACAGACACCAAAAAACTATCCTTTTGAAATAATCAATGTCTAAATTGAATGTTTCTGCCTTTTCCCTCTAAATTTTCAGAATTTTATACTGCCACACAATTCGCTGGTAGATCTAGGAAAAATGCCCTTGCACAAAGAGCAAGGGAAATAGTTTCTGGCTAGAGTCATGCTCACATATTTTAATGGAATTTCGAAAAAGTTCATGCTTTTGAAGAATTGTTCTGCAAGGGAATCGTAGAAATGTCTTTCAGAAAATCCATCTTAAAATGACGATCTTATGGCCACACTTTTGTTCTTTATTATTACTGAGTTTCTACTGCCATTCGTGTATTTAGACTTCAAATATTTGGCCCTATGACTAATGTAGAGCTTTGTAAGGTAGAACTGAAATATATGATGGAAAAGAATCCCCAGAACCCTTACCCTCCCCCCCAAAAAAATCATGGGTCATAATGAGCGATTTGGGTCATAAATGATACGTTTACCTTACAGTGCATTATTTATATAACATATACACATTTATTCATTCATGTCAAGAAAACTGAATTGGTATCACGGTATCTATTACATTATTTGAAAGAACAGTAACCCTCTTCCCTCCTTTCCAACTGTCAATCAAAATTTTAACATAGCTATAAACTTAATGCTACATAATTTAATAAATTTTCATCTCTTGATGTTAGTACTTGCAAATCATGCTTACATAGTGTATTCTGATTTTAATCTCAGTGAAATGTAAAAGTTACACAGGGAAATCTGTGGTCAATTTGTTCAATAACTCTACTTTTCACAATTTTTGTTTCCTTCTTTTTTTTTTTAAAGAATATCAGATTCAGTATTTTTTTAATCTTACTTTTACTACAGAGCTTTTATGAGGCCTGATTTCAAGTCATGATATTCCGCCACAAACAGCATGGAGAGCAGATACTGACTTTTTAGTTTTGTTGGCGATTTAAAATGAATAATGTGGACCAAAAATGTTTTGCCTAACACACATCAATCCCAATAAATGACTCAATTTTGTGTGTTAAATGTTACACTCAAAGTGAAATTAAAATGAAAATGGATTGAAAACAAATTGGAAAACACCATCACCAATCTACCGAAAAGGTGATAATATTGATGCAGTTGATGATTGAGTTTTTAATTCAATTACAGATTATCAAAATTTTTAGATAAATCAATAACTAGAATCACATTTTGAAAATCTAGTTCTGTACCTAGGACTATTCCTCGACACAATACTGTGTTAGTAGGTTTCACACCTGCCTATGAGGAATTGATAATTGCTTTTTGGGCAAGATAACATTTTTGAGGTCAATATTTAATTGCATGCCATCACATTGTAACTCGATTAGTAGTTATTTAAGGCATGATCTGGATTTAAAATTTTTTTCCCTGTTCATTTTTCATTTATTTGTTTTGTTATAGCAGATTTTATAAATAGACGTTCCTACAATAATGAATGTTTGTTTGATTTTATGATGGAATGGAATATTAAACAAAAGACAACACAAAAACAATCATTGAAAATAGAAATTGGAACAAATTCTTGTTTGTTTTTTTTTACTCAGTGTATAAAGTGTACATTATTTATTGGTAACCACACCGCAAGACAGAATGATATAAAATACATTAGAATAAGGAGCTCCAATAATTGAATTCAAATTTGAAAAGTGTAAAATTTCCACAAGCAGTAGATCCTTGATTTAAAAAAAAAATAGTTTTGTTAAACAACTAACTTGCACATAAAATCATCTAGCTTGAGTACAAAATTTTGTCATAAGTAGAGAATTGAGGTTTAAGTGTAGCATTTCTTCATCATATGTTACAGCCTGGTTGGAGAGGGGTAGGCAATGTCTGAAGCTATCACATTGATCTAGGGAGGGCTGCATACTATAATTATCTTTCACAGATGACTGCACAAAGAGCATTCACACCAGCTATAGTAAATGGATCTTTTGTTTATTGTTCGATAGTGACTGCAAACTTAAGATTGACATCCCTTATTAAAGCAGTTATCTTTTCTCAATTCTTGTTTTGCATTTGCCTTATGTATTTTTCAAGGCAACTTCACTTTCTTTCTAGGTTATCTCTTCCAAAACCACTCAGTATACAGTGATGAAGTTTACTGAATTTTCATCTGCCAAGATCAGTATCCCAGGCTTTAAAAAAAAATTAATAAAAGTTATGTATTTAGGCTTAAAAAAACATTTGAAAATTCATGACTTATACATTTATTGCAATTAATTTCATAAATTTTCATTGCCAAATTTGTAATGATGAATCAAATAACATGTAAAAGGTTGACTCAGTGTATTAACTTTCAAATTGAATATTACTATTATTCTTTAAATATAAATACAGTAGAACACCATTAGATTGAACATGGATCCCTTGAAATTACAAATTCCTTGAACTCATCAATTTTCTCCCTCTGATTCTCTCTTTATTCTCTTCTTATATCTACGAACATCAAAGACACTATGGGAAGATTTTTTTTTCAAATCAATAACCCCTGCATTAAATTTTTCGAGACAACTTGATTTCTGATTATATATAACTCCAAATAAAAAACAATATACACTACCTTCAGAGAAATGAGTCTATCTATGTAATTACCACCAATGTGAAGCTCAGACAATAGAACTCTTGGGCTCAATGGATGCCACTTTTTACAAGTAAGCTAGAATTTGAAGAAAAAAACCAGCACAAGATTAATGTTTGTAATAATAAAAATCACTTTTTTTTTCAAAACAAGAAATTAATTAGAATTCTAAGTAATACAATCACAGACACAAAAAGTGATTTTTTAATAGCTATTAATGTTGCTCAGAATGTTCACAATGTAAGATACATGATTATTTCTGAGGTGGCCTGGGATTTTTAGGCTCAATGACTAGTTTGGACAAACTGTGATTAGCATAGGATCTGAAAGCCCAATCAATTCCGTTCATGAAACAGTTGAAAATATTTTAATTATCTTAATATTGGCTGAGATATGCCTTGAAATATAACACAGTTTGGGAACAAGAAACTAAGAAAAATGCTTTTTGGGAAAATTTTCTTGCAGAGTAGCAGGTGTCTTCAAAAAAGCACCAAATAAAACTTTTTAACTGAATGAGATGATAGAAAATGTATGATTGTTTATAAGATAGTAAGAAAGGGGCAACCCTAAAAAAAAAAAAATTATTTTTACTGTTTGAGCCCTCTAGCTTCAAGCATTGTTTTCCAACATGAGCCTAAGGATCCAAGGCCACCTCATGTTTCTGTTAAAGTTCATGTAAAAATGGTAGTCCTCAAATGTTTTTTTTTTCTAAATCTCCCAAATGCCACTATTTCAATGGCACACCTCATTTCTCCGTGTAATTAGCATTTTAGAATAAATTGGAATTTTTTCCTTAATCTCAGTGTCTTACTTTCTTGGAAATGAATGGTTAAAGAGAAAATAAATTACATGATCAAATGATTTGCTTCTAAGTTCTAATATATATTCCAGTCATTCAGTTGAACTTACATGATCAGAATCAGGAAGACAGCAGCACACATCATTCCATCTGCTCAAAAGATTTGGTGTTACGTCAAAAACAGGGGATCTGTCCCAGTCAGTTTGTACTGCCACATCCAACAAGAATAAATATCCACTGGAGATGAAAAATTGCATTTAACTAAAAAGAAACAAAAGAAAAGACAAAACCAAATTAGAATGATGTGGAAATTAATATCTTTTGCCAGTACAGAACAACAGACTTTTGTTCTTAAGTAACTATCAGTTATTTTTATTTTCTAATTTGATGAGTTTTGCTTTGGTATCTTGTCACATTCTATGCCAGCTGAACAAAATTTTTGATATTTTTTAGGAAATACAAACAATTTTTGAAGAACCAACAGATATAATTGGCACAAAAAATGTCAATATACTTATTTTCAATTCATTTCATTAAGATCTTGAAATTTTGTTTATTTCAGAGGCTAAAGACTTCTATATCAAGGATCTGTTGGCTAAAGACTTCTTTATCAAGGATCTTTTGGCTAAAGACTTCTATATTGAGGATCTGTAGCTATAAGACTTCTATATCAAGGATCTGTTGGCTTAAGACTTCTATATCAAGGATCTGTTGCTAAAAGACTTCTATATCAAGGATCTGTTGCTAAAAGACTTCTATATCAAGGATCTGTTGGCTAAAAGACTTCTATATCAAGAATCTGTTGGCTAAAGACTTCTATATCAAGGATCTGTTGGCTAAAAGACTTCTCTATCAATGATCTGATGGCTAAAGACTTCTATATCAAGGATCTGTTGGCTAAAGACTTCTATATCAAGGATCTGTTGCTAAAGACTTCTATATCAAGGATCTGTTGGCTTCCCCTATAGTGGCTGACTCCCCTATGACAGCCCATAAAAGATAGTCTTGAAAAGTGGAGGCTTAAACACAAGCAAGGGCTTAGTTCATGGCAAGCCTTTGAGCAGAGCTGCATGCCTCTTTAGGCATCAGAAAGATGTGATTTCATAAATAAAAAGTAAATCTGTATAATTTGTCATGTTTTCATACTTATTATTTTATATTTGGTTTTTCACTATCTAACAAAATTCAAACGCATTGAAAATGTTTATAATGGCTAAGGCTGCAGCCTCTTTTTATGCTTGAATCCCCCTGGCTCAAAAAGTGTTTCTCTACATGAGCCTAAAAATTTCGAGGCCGCCTCACATTTTTGTCATGTAAATCTTACAAATGCCAGCAAGTAAACCACATCTAAGTGGCCCACTTTACTTCTAGATACTATAAGCAGATAGAAATAAAGTGGACTTTTTCCTTAATCTCGGTTATTTCCAAAATAATTATGTTTTCTTGTAAGAAGGTGACTGAAGGATAATGTAATTTACATGATTTGTTTTAAGTTTTAATGTATTTTACAGTCATTCCATTGAACATACATGATCAGAATCAGGAAGGCGGCCGCACACATCATTGCACAGTATGCACCAGCCCAAAAAATTTGTTTCTATGTCAGAAACACCAGATAGGAAATCTGTCCATGACAGTTTGTACTATCACTCCCAATGAGAACAAACCGCTGCTGGGGATAAAAAATTTAACTCAGTTAAAAAGAAAGCTCTCCCTACACCTTGATGGCAAGGCTATTTGGTGAGAGATGAAGTGAAAGTTTAAGGATTGTTCTTTTATTTATAAAAAACAAAAACAAATGAAAATTGCGTAGCCTTGTTTCCCCAACTGAAATTAAAATCTCAAAGGCTATGAACTTGTCCCATGTTTTGGACTTACTGACTGGGGTGCTAATAAGGCTCTTTCCTCAAGGGCTATCCCACTCTAGTCAGATCCTGAATTGATTATGGAGCTCCTGTGGCGTGAATCTGAAAAAAAAATATGTTCTAAAGCAGCTTGATACAATCCATGTTCATGGCCTGCCAATTGCCTTAGTAGCATTTCAAACTTCACCACTTCAAAGCCCCTGCAGGAGATGGGAGAACCTTCCTTGGAACGAGGGTACAGTACCTTAAAATATTTTTATCACAAGGTAAAATGATGAAAGTAATTTTGACTTGTCAATTCGGAAGTCTATGATTTCAGGTTGTAATTATGTAAGCATAAACCTGTTGCTTCCTAAGTCATGGCAGACTGTAGATTTTACTTAGTGAGGAATTCTCTGTGCGACAGAAAATAAGTAAATGATCTTGTTTGAGCAGTGTATAAATTGGACTGCCTAACTTTCCTGAATCAAGGCAGACTGCAGATTCTACTTAGGCAGGAATTCTATGTGTGACAGAAAATAAGTAAATGAAACTGTTTGAGAAATGTGTAAATTAGACTGCCTAAGATTCTTAAACCTTGGCAGATGGCATTTTTTTTTTTAGTTATGGATTCTACGTGTGAGAAAAAAATAAGTAAATGATCTTTTTTGAGCAGTGCATAAATTGGACTGCCTAACTTTCCTGAATCAAGGCAAACTGCAGATTTTATTGAGTCTATGAACTGTATGTGAGATTTTAATGATATTAGCTTTCACTCAAAGCATCTCTTTATCTCTTTAAAAATATTTAAAAGTAGCATGGGGCACTCGGACTGTTAAATTGATTTTTCCAGTTACATTCTTTCAGACTTTTAATAACCAATAGGAAATAGAGAAGGCTTCCCAGCCACAGTGGTTGAATTATTTCCTTAAAAAGTTTGTAATGTGAACAGATAAAATCATTTCTGCATCATGTAAACAATACCACGGATAGGCCCAAAGGCCAAGACATCCGGACCCAAAGTGGCACTGCCCTTTCAAAAAAAAATGAAATGTTACAAGCAAGCTTGGAAAAATAATCAAGACATTTCAATGATTGAAACTATTTCAGATAGATTTCAAGAAATTAAGTCGTGACCAAGAGCACGTGAGAATTTACTATTTATTCTGAGTTGCTCTTAAGTAGAGAAGGGGTGACAAAAACTTGTAATTAATAGGTTTTCATTACAACCAAGGAGAAAAAAGACCTTTTTGCGACTTACCCTAGAGTCCCTGTCATATTTAAAGCCATGCTCTCTGGGCAAAAAAAAATACTGCAAAAGTAATGGTTGATGAAAATTATGACCTTTAAATTCCGCTGGACTTTACTCTCGAAACATACAGCTTATGGAAAAAAAAGGCATTCGCAGATGAAAACAGACCAGTTGATTCACTGACTGAATTTTTGCAAGCCCAGTCCACCATGAGTGACGACCAGTTTCCTAATACTGTTGACGAATCTGTGAAAAGCTGAAGACACATAGTAAGATTAGCACATGATTTTATCACTGGATCCAAACTAGGCCCTGACATAAGCCTGGGTTTTGTTGCCAGATTGATCAAGATGAGAATATAGAAAAGCTGCAATAGAGATGAGAGAAGCCTGCTCTGCTAACAGTTTGTCCATCTTTGACAATAAATGTTGTTACAACAGGTCCAGATTGATTACCACTAAAACCAACACACTGAAGAGAGGTCCAGTTCTATGAAACATGTCGATGGTGGAAGACATAGACAATCAGACTTCAGCTGAAGTTGCGAAATCCAGACAGCAAAAGTTTCCTATCCCTCCAGATTTTTCAGAAGCTGATGTTGAACATATTTCTTCTTTCTGCATAATGCCTTGTTTTTTTCCACAATATATTCATTGAAATTTGATTATCCAAATTTAGCTCTTGTAAGTGTGAGATCGTCAAGAATGAGGAATATGTTTATTAAAATTGAATTTTGAAAACATGATCAAGTAAGTTGTACTGCTGATTATAAAAATTCAACTCAAAGAATAAACTTTGTTTCTCCCACATTAAAAAAATGGTAAAAAAAAATTATTTTTTACTGACAAAAGCACATCTTTTAACCTAGACGTAATTATTTAAAAAAAAAATCAGGCTTCATTCAGACTTTTACCAAGCCCATAACATTCAAGAGAAGCTCTTATAAACAATTTAAATCATCTGCATCATACATGTGCTCTATTGGGAGTAACCCGAAGATAGCCAAAGCACGATCTTAGAAATCACTTGCGCTTCGCTCTTTTTGGAGATATTTTGTTATTTTATAATTTGAATATTAAAAATGACAGTGATGACACTCATTCTCAGTGTTGGGTGTGAAATATCATTCTGGTATATAGAATCTTAAAAAAAAAGAAATAGCGATATTTCTTTGTAAAACACCCATGTAATGGACCACTCGATTGAAGACAAATAGTACACATTTGATAAGGCTGCACCAAGAGGAGAGAGAGCAAATGCAGTATCTCAGTCAGATACCCTTATCGATGCTTGTGATGACTGATGCTAGGACAAGAAATGCACAGTACTAATAACAGCTACTAGCCTCGGTCACTGGAAAGCAGATACATCGTCAATCTGGTCTTTACACAGAGACAGCGGGGGAGAAAAAGAAGTAGCAAAGCACCAGAACTCACTGTATGCACCATTGATTGGCAAAATTTTAGATAGGTTCAGCCCTAAGTTCAATAGAAAACTGCATGTCCATCTAGAGTTCAACATTTCCCTAAAAAGCATCTACTTTAGAGACACTGCTTCCCATACATTAGAAAACATATTCCTGTTGGGCTCCTGTGAGAGCAATCAAGCCATTTCAAAATTAGAAAGAGAATGGGCCTTGGGCATTTTGAATGAGTTGGACAGGCTAAAACACATTTTGTCAGCCCATTTATAACAAATTTCTCCTGCTCTTTGATGCCAAGGCAATTAAATGACTGTGACATTGATGCATTTTCATCCTATTAACTATCTACTTATTAATCCATCAAGTCTGATTTATAAATCTATATTTATTCATTCATATATCTTACCTGATTTATTTCTTTATTAAAAAATTTAATCTATCATGCCTGTGATAATGCATTACTGTATATTTGCACACCATCTTGAACACGCACACCATGAGAAAATAATGAAAAAATTATCAAACTTTCAATGTCAATATTAAGGGTGTGCACTGTATAAACATGCCTTCACCATTAAATATCAATTTTGCCTCATTTCTTAAGATCTGAAAGGTAGGGAGAAAACAAAAGCATCTAACAAACCAATTAGAGCATGTGAAAGTCGACTACCTTGAACATTTACATCATGGACATGAGGTCCTTACAGACATAAGGTTTTAATTTCCAAAAGCTCCTCAGCTTATGGTGCCAAATTGCAGAAATCACTTGGTAAAAATTTAGTTAAAAAGAGGTTATGATGATTTGAAAAAATTTGTCATTAAAATCTCTTCACTTTAAAAATTGTTTATTGATTGCTTTGAATAACATTTTTCTTATGTAGTTTTATTTTAAAAAATTAAGAAATTAATAATCCCCACTATTATTTGCGTAGCAGCTGGGAAAAAGAGGGGAGTTGAAGCAATTTGTCGTTTTGATGAAAAATTTGTGCAGGTAAAAAAAACTTAAATCTCAGTGCTTTCGAATTCAACTAAATCTGTTTTAGTTTTTACCATAAAAAAAAGATCAGATAGGAAAAAACTATCAAAAATTTGTATTTTCATTCTTTTGTGAATGGTTTCACCGCATAAAAGTTCCAGAATTTGTCTCAAAACAGGGCTTTTCAAGAAAGTACTCTTAAAATTTGAAAAAGGTATTTCTCACAAAAAGTAGGTTCCCGCCATTTGAGCCATACAAAGACCCCAAGGAAGATATCCATTTCTAACAAGTTTCTTAGTGGTTTTTGTTTCGCTAGGAAAAAAATCTGAAATTTTCACTTTCAAAGGTCTTATGTAAAATGGCTTCTACATTCAGATTGTTTCACTGTTCTTTTTTCTGTTAGATGGTAAGTCAACTCACTGTTATAGCTATTTCTCATAAAGGTGTCTAAGAGTTCTATCAGAAAAATTAAAATTAACATCAAACATAAAGATGAATATGTTTGGTTTTTTTTTCACATTTTTCATTTTCATGATGCTTAGCCCGAGCGATGTATGGACTCTAAAAATAAAAACCATGAAAGGTCACATAACTTCATCAAGGTCTAGTTTCATATGTAAATGTTATACTCTGCTTTGAACAATTGTGAGGATGTGCAGTGTAGAAATACAACAATGATAGATATAGCCTAGATTAAATTATAAGGCTATTCTATACACTGAAAGTAAAAATAGTCTAACAGACTTATAGGAGGATTAAAAATCAAGCTAATGCACCATTCCTGAAACAACTTTGTAAAGAAAAATGATCAAAAGGGTATCGAAAGTACTTACTAATGCATTACAGGTATTTTCTTTTCTGCCCAACATTTTTAATATCAATGCACAAACAAAGGCAAGTAAAGAAGCTACATATACTGAAACTCTTGTTTATGGATTACACAGAACCCCTTTACCCTTTCAAGCACAGCTTGGGAAAAAAACAATGTGAAAGTGATCTCTAATTTCCAAGCTTCAAGGGATTTTAATAATGCTTTCATGAGAATCAATGTACATTCACATATTATTGAAAATAATATCAGGAGTGTACTTCACGCCACGGTTTTCATTTTAAGCTCATTTAATAATATCATTGCCTTCAAACCCTATTGTTTACATTGTAAAAAAATTGGAGCTACAAAGTCATTTCAAGAAACACACAGAAAAGTATGAATCTAGCTGATGCTACTGACACAAAGATTGAACAATTGCTAAAGCATGCACCACTATGGCTGCTACATTGCAAAGCTTTTTCTTTTGTTTATAGCTTATTTTGGACTCGCCGGTTGTCATGATCACTGAAATATTACAAATTTAAAAACAAATCAGAGCCTTTGAAATAAATTGGTCAAATGGGGAATCGCTATGAAAATTGATATAAACAGGCTGGTCTAAATGTTTTCCTCATTTTTTAAGGTGCTGATGTTTGATGATGCTGATAAGAAACAGCAAAGGTACAAAATAGAGAAAAATACTGTCAGGATTCCCCTACCCCACCTCAAACATGTAGATTTGTAGGCTTCAATCTCTAGTTACCTTTTTAAAATGTCATTTGCTTCTCTGACTGTATCTTGGAAGAGACTTGTGCATATGCCGGATGCAGCTCATTTGTTGATGAACTTCAAAGATCCTGTAGGAAAATTTTTATCAAATCATTAATTCCGCCAAACAACTGCACTGAATTTTTCAAGACATCTTGATTTCAGACTTCATTTAACTAAAAATAAAAAAAAATAATATACATTACTATTAGAGAAATAAGCCAATCTATATAATTGCCACTGTTTGAAGCACAGAAAATAGAATTCTTGGTCTGGATGCATGATATTTTCAAAAGTATACTAAAATATAAAAAAAATACCCACAAAACTGATGTGTATAATAATAAAAATAATTGTTTTTTTTTCTTAATAAAGAAATCAATTAGAATACTAAGTAATTCAAATACATACTCAAACATAGTGATTTTTATTGTAGCTATTAAGGTAAATCATAATGTTCATAATATATGATTCATGAATATTTGTGAGGTGACCAAAGAAACTCCTAGTTTTGATACACTGATGAGCATAGGATCTGAAAGCCCAATCAATTCACTTGATCAAACTGTTGAAATATTTTAAATCCTAATATTGGCTGAAATATGACTTGAAATGTAACAGCATGTTGGGGATTAACAACAAGAGAAAAATGCGTTTAAACTTTGAGAGTTTTCTTGCAGAGATTTTTCATCTTCTTTTGGGCTTTGAAACTATTTGACCCCATAGAAAAAAATATGAAAAAGTAAAAAGTGGAAAATCTTAAAACTTTTTCTTCTTTTTCCATGCTTAAAGCCATCTGGCTCAAAAAAATGTTTCCTTACATGAGCCTAAAGTTTCAAGGCCACCTCTCATTTTTGTAAAAGGTCACATAAAAAAAATGGACCTCAGGTCTTTAAAAAAATCTTCCAAATGCCAGTAAGTTTACCATATTTCACTGTCACACCTTACTTCCATATACTTTAAGTAGATAGGAATAAACTGGCTTTTTTCCCTTAATCTCAGTGACTTACAGAATATTTTTCTTGAAAGCAACTGGTTGAAGAAAAAGTGAGTTGTATGACCTTATGGTTTGTTCTAGGTTCTGATATATTTAGTCATGCTGTTGACCTAACATCATCAGAATCAGGAAGACGGCAGCACACGTCAATGCACAGGCCCAAAAGATGAAGTGCTATGTCAGAAACAGCAATAGTTTGTACCACTCCTGGTGTAAACCTTCCCTGGGGTTAAAAAAAATGTATTCATTTAAAAAGAAACAAAAAAGGAGACCCCCCAAAAAAACTAGAAATATGTGAAATTAATATCTTATAGAATAATATGGAAATTTATATCTTTTTCAAGTGATAAACAGCAGATTTTCGTTCTAAAGAAACCCTCATTTTTTTTTCTTTTATAATTTGATGAGTTTTGCATTATCATGTGGCACTCCGTGTCAGCTGAGCAAAATATGGCTAAAGACTTCTATATTGAGGACCTCTTGGCTAAAGACTTCTATTTCAAGGATCTGTTGGCTAAACACTTCTATATCAATAATCTGTTGGACTTTCCTTTTGTGATGATTCCCCTATGAAAGCCCATAAAAAATAGCCTTTAAAGATAAAAGCTTGCAATCGAGCAAGGGCTTAGTTAATGGCAAGCCTTTGAGCAGAGCTACATGCCTCTTTAGGCATCAGAAAGACGTGATTCATAAATAAAAGTAAATCTGTATAATTTGTCATATTTTCATAATTTATTATTTCAATTTGGTTTTTCACTATTTAACCAAATCAAAACACATTGAAAATGTTTGTAATGGCTATGGCTGCACCCTTAATGGATAGTGAGAATTAAAGCTCTTTTCTAAATTTAATAGAAATTTCTGTTACTAAAGTCTTTGAGGGTGCTTCTCTTTACTTCAGCCAGATTGTAATCAGTGGGAATTGAATCATGGAAATATTATTATTAATTTTTATTACATAATCTTTAAAATCCCCACAAGGAGAAAGTACATAGCTATAAACTGAAGGTCCTTCATTGTTGAGCCTTTCCCTATTTTATTTTTGCATTCACAGGTCACTTCCATATTATATAAAAAAGCAACCTTTAACAATGCAAAACCATTCGATCCTGGTGACCTCCACAGGATCAAAAAGCTCATAAAAGATTCTGCTGCAGAGCAAGGCCTCACCCGGCTCAGAAGAATTTTAGGCTTTCACCAGTTTGAGCTGAAGCTCTTGCCATCACAGTGGGCGAAATTGACCATCTGGAGAGTGCCCAAGTCTGTCTTGCAAAGAAAAAAAAAGTTAGTATCAAACAATGACAATCAGAACTGTTCAGTAAGTCTGTGTAAACCTTTCCAGACAAACTATTGTATTGATGACTATTGACATATTTACATGTCAAAATGATTACTTTTCATAAACTTAACCATAGATTAGTTCTTAACCTATTATAGATCTTAGTTAAAACAAAGGCTTTTAGTATCTAAAAGAAAGTGAGAAAAATAGAGCGAGTGGTCATTGATCAATGATAACAAAGGTTTTAAAGCTTATAAAATAAAATATTATGATTATAAGCCTAATTATAGTTTTTTTATCTTTCTGTTGGCCTTTTATCTTTAAAGACAATCCGGCTATAATATGTACCATACATTGCTGTCACCCAAGTTATGACATTTGTGGCATGTCTGTCATATCAATCAAAGAGTAATATAAGGCCTATAAATGATGACAACACACGCACAATTAAAGACACCCTCTTATGATACATGTATTCTTTAAAGAGAGAGAAAACAAAACCATGAAAATTTGACCTTAAATATCAAACTTTCAATATTTACCCTGATCTATCAAATTCTTTCAAACTCAATCTTTTTTTGTTATTTTCTGGTAATGAAAGGAACTAATTTTTTTTTTAACAAAAGAAAAGCAATTAAAAAAAAAAGAAAACAAGAGAAGATAAACCACTCCTAAAAAAAAACATTATGAAGAAAAAATAGTTTAAAATTAATTTTTGATTAACCTAAAAACAACGAGACTACATATAGTTATCTCCTAAATGCTTATGTAATTTACATAACCTGATAACACTGAAACAAAACTTCTCTAAAATGATAAAAAATTTTTTAATGATACTTTTTGTAAGTGAATGGAGACAGGTGCTGTACCATCTGAGTGTGCAGTCTTCAAGACAGTAACTTCCAAGAACTAGAGGCATCTCCAATCTGCACTTGTCCAAGCCATAATGCTTGCAAAGAGCAATGCTGTACATCTTTAACTACAGATGCACAATTTCATCTACCAGAATCTTAGTTGGAGCCAGGGCCTATATGACCCATTGCCAAATACACGTAGCTCAGATCTATCACGATTTTACGCCCACATGGCGTGTCTTTATCTTAAATATTATAGACATTTCTATATAACCCAAAGAAGCAAAGTTGTAGTATTGATCTGTGTTGAAGATATCATATAGTTTTTTAAACAAGCACTTTGGTATTGACAGAGTTATTGCTCATGATTGATTACGCAATATTTATACAGAATTATTGTTATTTTGCTTTATAAAAATCATATTTTGAATACCCTGAAAGAAGAAAAAAAGTTGCAATAAGCTTTTAATTTATAATGCAAGCTCAAAGTTGATGTTTATTTTTCATTCTAGTCAGAAATTGCCCTTAATGCGTAGATTTTATTTATATAAAAATTCAAATATGAAAAAAAAATTTTTTTCAACGGCTCATAGTCTAAAATTCTTTATTGATCAGATATTTTTTTTCCTTAAAGCATTATGTGCTTGTAGCATTATATTTATGAAAAATATTAGACCTCTTGTTATTTGCAAGTACTTCGTAGGCTCGAAAATTAAGCATTTAGTACCACATGTACTATTTCTTAAGTCAAAAATTGCCTATCCGTCAGGCTCATTTTAGGACTGTGTTAAAATTAGTTTTGTTCTATACATTGTGAATTATAAAAACCACAGTGACAAAAAAACAAATAAACAAAAAATAAAATACAAAGATGGTACGCCAGTCTCTGCTAATAATTATAACAATACTGGAGTATTAGACTGAATTTTTTTCCTAAAATAAAACGACCCAGTCCAAAATGAAGGAAGAGAAGAACTGATGAACAATGGACTTCAACTCTTTATTTTACATATCTCGTTCAACAAATTATATAACACTGAACTTGTCAAAGATGTAAAAAATAAAGAAATAGGCATAGAAAGAAGGCGTTCAAAAAAAAAAACTTATTTAACTTTTGTTTCAACATGAAAATCAAAATATCTTATACACTGTACTTTATTTTAGACAATCATCACAATTTGTTCTTTTGTCTCAAAACAAGCAGCTTGAAATTTGCAGTTTGCACACATTAGTACATCCCAATCAGTGGACAGAATTCAAACAATAGGAGATGTATATCATGAAGTAAAAAGTTAGAAAGCATGATCATATTACACTAAAATCTAGCAACACACTCCTACCATTTAAAACCATTTCATCGAATTTGATACTCCCCCTTTATTTAAAACTTTTACAAGGAATGATCTTTTTTGTAAACACATGCATTTTGCTAGGATTATAGCATGAAAATGTACAACTTCTATTAAAAATATGATCTTATAAAGTAAAAATTTAAATCAACTGCGACTGAGCTATGGATAAACCAAACTGGTCAGTTAAGTACGTGTATTTTTAAATTATTTCATACAATTTGCATCCACCAGGAATAAGACATCATTCAAATTTGTTAAAAGCACAGGAGATGAAATAAAGGTAATTCTCATTTAAAAAATTGCAATACTACTTTTTTATGCTCCTAGGCACACAAATGTAGATTCTCTATAGATGAGCTATCAAACTGGTAATATTACCCAGATGTGACCAATATCAGCATATATTAAACTATTAGGAGCTACACTCTTCAAAGTAAACTAGAACTTTTGTCCAATCATCTCAATTTGAGGTATTCAATAAGCAGTATAATGCTGAAATTTTCAAACCAAGGGCATAATAAAAAAATTACATCAAATTTCTTTAAGCTTCTTAAAAAAATTTACACATTTAACAAGGCTAAGGTCAAAATCAAACCAAAAGGTTAAAAATGAAAATAGTAATACAGTCATTAATAGAAGTCGAAGAACACTTAAATATGCTGAAAATGCAAGTAACCATTCAAGAGAAATTACCAAACAAATAAGTAAATTATTAATGTCAATGTCATAAAACAAAAATATTCTGCCTTAGGACTGGATATGGTCGGTAAGCAGTATAAGACTGAAATTTTCAAATCAAGGGCATGATAAAAAAAAATTACATGAAATTTCATTGAGCTTCTTAAAAAATTGCACATTTTTCAAGTCTAAAATCAAAATCAGGCTTATAGAACTTTACAACCAGCTTGAAAAGTACAGCATGCACATGAACAAAATGCCAAAAGAATAAACATGTAACAATAATATAATCACTAATAGAGGTACGAAGAACACTTGAAATATGCTGAAAAGACGAGTATTCAGGAGAGATCACCAAACTAGTAAGTAAATTATTAAAGTCAATGTCATAAAAAATAATGAAAGAATAACAACAACCAGTTAGAATATGTAACTGTAGATCATTTACATTCTACATAATAGTAGCAAATATCAAGTAACGAGGAAAGTTACAACGAAGACTGGCTACACAGATATACCCTGATTTTTATGAATTTCTAGACAAATTCAGCTTTAGAAATGATATTTCTGATTAAAAAGATGAATAAGGAGGAAATATTCAGCCTGGCTAGGGAACTAATTGAGCTTTATAAAAGACTATTATAATTTTAACAATGGCTTGATCATTACACTTGTAATTGTGACAATAAATTAAACTGATAATAGTTACAATGCACTTATTAATTGTAATTGTGACAATAAATTAAACTGATAATAATCACAATGCACTTATTAAACTAGATATCAAGAAATTCTTGTGAATTTATGAACATTGCAATTCTTTTAGATAGAAATAATAAATATAAACTGTCATAATCTGATGCACACAATGGGTTTTGCAAACCTAACAGGATTTATCTATGCATTTTAATCATAGGGACAACATGATTAGCTACCCAGTGTTCCTCTGCCATGTTTCTATTTGAAGACCACATAACATACACAATATCCTCATCATCTTTTGTGTCAAAAGGCAGCATAGCTCTGCCAAAAAGTAACTGAAGTTTTCTTGGCCCTTTTTGGGGATAGAGAGAAACAATGGCACAATTTAAGACATTAGATGCAGCCAGTAACTGCCAGACACCAAGATACTGACCTAGCTGTCTTGGCCTGAAATACCTCCTTCTCAAAAATTAACTCAATAACTGATATATCTGTTGTTTCTTCTCCACTATGACAATCTGACATTAGTGCAATCCAAGATAAATCTTTATTCTTTTGAAACCTGCATCCAAGACGGACATAATCTTCATCTAGATAGTAATGCTTATTTTGACATAACTCTGCTGTTATGCCACATCGCATTTCAATATGAAACTTCTCGTGTCCAAATACAATCCGACTTAGAGCTCGTGTCATACAATTACCATCCCCTACTGTAAGGGCAGGTAAAAAACCAAGAGGTCTGTTTGGAGGGAGTAACTGCAAAGCAGTTGTGTCTATATCTCTTCTCAAAAGATTTTTAGTGGATATACCTAGAGCATATGAACTAAACTTTGGATAGAACTTCTTACACACAATTTCCACATCAGAAAAGGTCTTGCACAAACTTAGCTTTTCATTCACTTGCCTAAAGAAATGTCCTCTGTCATCAATAAACAATTCCCGTTTTGCATTTACTTTGCAAGGCAAATCCCCACCAGCAGGATCACTTTCATCCACGATAGAACTGGACAAAATTGAAACACCTGAAAACTCACCAAATTCAGAAACAGTTGTGCCTGAAGGTTTACAGTTTTTAGAGACTGGAATTAAATCACCATTTTTAACGCTGGTTTTACACATTTCAGATTCAGCAAGAGGCTAAAAAATCTCAGTACAAGGTTCAAATACTTTTGGACTAACAGGAATACAAGTCTCAGAGCAAGTTTCAGATATATTGGAAGTACAAGGAAAAACAGGCTTAGATGCTTCAGTACTGCTACAAGACTGTAGTACATCACAGAGATCATTGGGGTAAACAGATTCAACCCTGGGCTCAGACACTTTCTGATGAGCAGATGCCTCACAAATTTCACTTGAAATATTAGAGTCTAGCCTAGTAGTAGTACAAACAGGTAGAACATTTTCAGCAACTTCAATTTCATGGTCTTTAGAATCAGATTTAGCATTTGGCCACTTGACATTTGAAAAACTGCTGATCAAGGTTTTATTTACACACTGTTCCGGTAAATCCCTCAAACAAAAATGACAAAGGCAAGAAAATTGTCTCACAGCAAGAATTTGGCTTGAAAGAACTTTAAAAGAGTGAATCTTTTTAGTTCCAGGCAATGTTTAAAGAGAAGTGGAGGATAAAGTTCTATCAACTGAAGACTCTTGTACGAGATGGAAGGACCTTACAATGTGAGAGCAATCTATATTATCTAATGACAGCTGAGACTTTAAAAGGGAAAGAACCTCCTCTGCATTTCTTAGAACTGCCTTTCCTGATGCAACAGCCTGAGTCAAGAAGGATTTTATCATGCCACCACACAAGTCACATTCTCTCTTTCCATGCCTTTCTCCAAAGTAGCACCGCTCAAATTGAAAACTATTAGCAAGCTTACTCATGTGGTGGAAGGGAAGTTTCGATTTGTATTGCACACTGCAATTGTCAGAAAAAATTACATATTTAGAAGCTGATGTCTCTGACATTACATTATGGAGCACGTGAAAAACAAAGTTCGAGTCATGGATCAAATCATCAGAGACAAAGACATGATAGGCTGTGATCTTTGCATTGCACTGAGGGCACCTTTGATATACAACTACAGGGTGTACTGTGACTTGATTATATGACCAGTGAGCAGAGGCTACTTCACGTTGATGCCTGCAAGTATGATTTTCAGCAAAATCTGCAACAATGACAGCCACATCTGATGGTACATCGTTTTTTAACGCCTTAAATTGAAATCTCTGCCAATTGGCTGTGAAAATATTTAGGGCTAGAGAGTTTAAATCTGCCATCAACAAATTAATCAATTGTTTAGCTGACACAGTCTCCAAAAGCTCCATCCGGTTCACTTTATATTTTGGATGAAAGACCTGCTTCCATTCTTTAAAAGTAATTGAGGCATTAACATCACACCAAGAAGAGAGCTTCTCTTGTAGCAGGTGAAGGCCACAGTTTTTGCATTTGCGAGCAACACATTCTGGCTTCCACCAACCATTTGATTTTGCACATAGTGCCTCATACAAAGCCTCAGTCAGATTAGTTATCAGTGCACCACTAACTTTCAGAGCATTAAGTTTTAACCTGGCATTTTCACAGGTTTCACACAGACACTGTATGAACTTCTGATTTTTCATCGACATAACAAAGCCTGGGCGACAGCGAAAGAAGGTCCGCTTTGAGACTCTGATGTCAGGAAAGTGACTGCAAAACTTTCTGTACAAAGTTGAAATAGGCTCCGTCAAAATTCTTTTTTGTTTCTTTAGACGCTTGCTGTAATGCTTTAGCCCATGCAAGTCAACAGATTCTTCAATGAAAAAATCCATAATTTTTGTTTTAATTACACTGTCTTTTATTTTCCTCTTCTTACTGCAGGTCTTGTTTCTTGGCCCTTTCTGTACGGAACTTTCAAGTTCATTGAGTAGCAGATGAAGATTTGGTGAACTGTTTTTGTTCACCAACGATTCTTTCATGGCTTTGACCACAAGAGCCTTTTGAGGCGAGCAACAGCCTATAAAGAGTTGAGTAAGCACATGAACTTTTGTTTTTGAATTCCTTGGTATGTGCTTTCTAGATCTGTATAGCGCACAGTATTTGGCTGGTTTTGTAGGTGACTGAATTTCTGCAACTTGGGAGTGCAAAGGCTGAGTGTCAAGTGGTAGGGGATGTTCTATTATCATGACACTGAGGAGTCAATTCTTCAGAATCTGCCGCACTAATGTCGATCTTATCTGCTGAAGGTTCTTGAACAAAAGCTGTGTCCAAATCTACAGTCACAGGAGATACAGAGGCATCTAGAGCGGAACCATTAAGCAGCGGAGCAATGTCGGATATGGAATGATGATTGGTCTGTATTTCTTTGTTGGATGTATTTATTGTCTTGCTTTTTTCAGCATAGAGTTCCCTTGCCCTGGCTTTGACTTTTTGCCTTTCCTCTTCGCTCATGTTGGCCCTTTTAGCTCTTTGTTTCTCCCTCCAATAGGCTCTTTGCTTTTCAGCACTCATTTGATTTAAAGCAGCTTGTGCCCTCGTAGTCCGCTCTGATGTTTTTGGTAGATCGCGTGCAGTTGTTTTGCTAGACAGTTTACCAGCCATGCTACAGCTCAGAATGATAAAAAGAAGAGGGGGCAGTTGGGGGAGGGAGGGAAGAAGTGATAGATGGTCTGTTAATTTGCAAATATATTCAAAACAAAAATTGAGACTTCCACGATAACAAGCACTGTGCGAAAATGTAAAAAAAAAAATCTACATTTTGATGAAAAGAATGCACTGACCCTATAAAGCTTTTTTGTTGCCATTTTCACATTTCTAATTTGCCTGTTGACACCTAAATGTGTAATATGTCTTACATCTCATTGAAATGAGAAGCTTGGTGTCAACTACTGATTACTATTTGATGACAAGTCAACTTTTGTAACTTAAGGTCATATAATATGTATCAAAAGTCAAAAAGTCTTTACAGAATTTAAAATGAATTTGTCTTCAGGGATCACAATACCACCTGTAATGTGAGTCATATACTATGTATTTCCTGAAACAAAAGTAATGAACATATTTTGTAGAATCAACTGGAAAAAATCGAACAAATAAAAGTAAAATTTCAGCTTCACACTTAAATGATTTGTAACATTCAAGCTCAATATTTTCAGTTTTAGGCATGTGCTTTAATAAAGCCACTGACCTTTTCAATTTATATCTGATGTTTTTTTTTCTTTTGCTCCTCTTTCTGCTCCTGCTTTAAACTATCCCGCCAATTTTTCACCATAACCTTTTGCTTTAATCGATAGGCAGCCCATTTTTCGGGTTCTTCCTTTAGCCTGGCGCGATATTCTGCCTGGAGCTTGGCTTGGCTCTTGCGCTACTTCTTATGCCGA
The DNA here is from genome assembly GCA_033675545.1 of Elysia crispata. NCBI lineage: Eukaryota > Metazoa > Mollusca > Gastropoda > Plakobranchidae > Elysia > Elysia crispata. Next base: position 386,028 of record JAWDGP010000505.1, read on the forward strand.
TTAGGCTTCTTCTTTTTAGACCATAAATTCACGAAGAAACACTTAACTGAAAAAAAAAATTAATTAACAGATTTAAGAACAAAAAGGCACTACTGTATGACTCAGATCTTTTTGTCTCTAAAGAATGCAGATACTATACATAAAACATTATTATGAGCCATCAAAGATCAGTGATAAGCAAGTCATTTTTTTAAAGCAGATATGGTGATAAATCACCAGATATAGTGTTCTGTTTGGTTCCATCATACCACTTTTATCTCCATTCAAAAACAAATGATGCTTGTAAGCCAAAGAATGTAAAAGATAATATGATTATGAAAAATGTGACACTTTTGAAGGGCACAATTCCAAATGGCTTAAAATTAAATATATTCTAAAAATTAGTCTAAAAAGATGCAATAGCAATTGTACAGGCAAATAACAGGACTAGACTCTTTTTTAGCATGTTGACTCTTAACACTTAAGCAGAAACAACAAAAAAATGTATGGTTCAAATACTGCAGTGACGTATACAAATATGGCTTATTTGGCAATGGATCATATATATATCTTTTTATTTCATAACAATGGGCAAGGGGAGGCAGAAGCTGCTGTTTTTTACTGCAATAACTTTGGTGGGCAGAACAAAAACAATTACATATTGTGGTTCTATGCTGCGAAGAGCATGGTTATCACAAAATATTTTCCTCCATAGAGTTGCAAGTAACCACAGTTATAGGATCTGTCTCTAGGCAATATTCCCTGGATTATATGTTAGAACTGCAGTTAAAAGGTTTAAGTTTTCTTTGGTCTTTATTTTATACATGGGAGCCTTGAATCTGGTTCGACTTCAAAATTGTTGGACTAAGGTAAATAAAATAATAATATATAATAATAATAATAATAATAATAATTATAATAAAATACAATATCACAATAATGAATAGATCCCAAGCCTGGTAGACTTTATAGTAATGTTTAAAATCTTCTACATTCTAGATTTCTAGATCTAGATGTAGGTGTAGGTGTCTTTTTTTTTTTCCTTATCGTAGTGTAGTGTAATTCTGCTTCCAAATCTAGGTCTAGCTTTTTTAATTTATATATCTTTAAGTTTAAAGCTGCACCCTGTTGAAACGTAACAGGCATATATTGAACCAGAAATCGCTTAGAAATAAATCTAGATCTAGATCTAAAAGAAGCAACCATGAAATAATTCGAGAAGACCGATTGTGTGGAGTGGACGATAATTTTCACTGTTAACTTAAGAACCGCACGATGCTTTACGTCTGATCCTAGACGAAATCAAAACCTTTCTCTAGCACATCCACCCTTTAACACCTGCACCCCCTATTACTTCTTCCTCATATTTTTCATTTCAATCAACGTTAGGTCTAGCTTCTCTCAAACTAATTACTAATTTTCCCCTTCTTTTGCTCCCTCTAAACCCATTAACTCCGACATAGAATTGTAATAGTTGACCGGTCGAACATCCGTGAGCCTGATGATTTGAAAACAGGTCTAACTCTAGTACTCAGTATTATCCGAAATGCCCACCTTTCAGTTATGTGACAAACAACAAAACGAAAAGAAAAGAAAGTTTTTTTTTTGTCCTGTAAAAAAATTTCGACATTTTTTTAAAAAGATAAATTACCTTCTGGAATGCTTTGAGGTGATGAAACCGACTAACAGCCTTCGGGCTGGTTACTGGTAATGTTTACTTTCGGTGCTTTTCCAACATCGTTACTTCCGTTTTTTGCCAGGTTTTTTTTTGTGTGCCATAACTACAGTAACAGATCAAATCTGTTATAATCAAAGAGTATTATCGGCACTAATAGATTTTATAAACACTATATTCCTGCCTTCTTATAGATTTATCTATAGGAGGAACTAAGAGTTTACAAAGAAATTAATGCATACAACACTTAGATGGAGTAAAGCAGTCCATTTAGTAATCATTATATAATAGTTAATAACAAAATGCTTGATAAAGATTAAACTACAAGGGTAAAAATATTGGAAAAAATGTTACAATTTTACCTATGCATGGAAGACGAAGAAAATTAAAACCTGTTTTGTACAATTTCCTAAAATGCGACAACAGTAAAATGCTGTTAAACTGAGTCAGTAAGAGATGGTGTCATTGTAGGTCAGATGAGAAGGGTTTGGACATTGTTGGAAATTTAAACAGAATTTGTCGTCTAAACATCAAAACGTAAGGTGGCAGATAGGCTGTGGAGTGTGGCGTTTGGCGGTATTTCCTCAGAAAAACTGTATACTGTTTAAAGTTTTTGCTATCGATGTAAGATGTTTTAACACATCCCTTACCATTAGTGTATAATGTCTACCACAGTATTTTCCTACCTTAATTACCATTCGCGTAAATTTCTCTCAGAAACATCACACACTGAACCGATCCGAGTATACCGTACTTTACCCTTTTGCAGCGAAATGCCCCGGATTAGCTGGTTTTCAAGTACTTGAATATGATGTAATCATTGGTTTTCACAGGCTACATAGCTGCGGTGGGCTTGGGAATGGAAGGGTTAAGTCTTTGTTTCTTTGTTTCGCACAAATCTGTCATGAATTCCGTTTGCCTTTGGTCATAAAAGGAAAGGGGGGAGGGGGGATTTTGCTGCTGAAAACCTAAAGTTATGTCCATCTATAGGTTTGAAGTCACGCAGTTGAATGAGGGGCTGTTGTCAGACCTGCTATGGTTGAAATTCCGCATTCAGAGAATACTTTGTCCTGTATTGGAGTTAAATTTTTTTGCTGCGGTTGAAGTTGCAAATTGAACTATCAGAAACATTGAAAACATCAGTGATAAATGTAACGTAGTAAATTTTAGGCAGAGTGCCAAAATCAATACTGATTTCTAACCGTTGGCCGCCAGGGCATAGTGATATCTGCAGTGTTTAATTGTGTCTTCAAGCATGGCATCAATCCCTGGAAACCAGGCTTTTTTGATTGATCAATTGTTTTGTTTTTATGAGGCCTAGATATCCTTCATGGGCTTGGTGAATACATTTCTTTGGAAGCTTTTGGGTATGACTAGTTGGTTGTTTCTGAGTACCATTTTTGTCAGTTGAGCTTTTACTTTCTCAAGTGATTGAAAACTAATCTCTATCAAACTGCATCTTAGTTGTGTCTGGTGACAGGTACCATTCTTCTTGTTGAAGACAACTAATTAATGGCAAATTGAAGGGTTGTGTCTTTCAATATCTCAGATTGAGCTTCAGCTACTGTAAGAGATTTTGGGACCAACTCCTGAACTAATTGTTGGATTTTTTTCTCTGCAACTTTCGGTTGACTTCTGGATAATGGCGCTGCTGCATTTGGGTGTCATGACAGAAGAGTTGGCTTGTCCTGATCTGTACAAGACAGTGGAGGAGTATGGTTGCATTCTTAACAGCCATCTCTCAATTCCCGCTGAAGGGCTGCTTTAAGGTCTAGTAAAGATTGCCTTTAGTGGCTTATGGTACGTAATTATGGCAAAAATTATTCCAAAAAGATAAAGATCGAAATGCTTTGCTGCCCAGCTAATAGCTAAAGTTTCTCGTTCAGTTTGACTGTGGCGTTGCTCCACTGGAGTCAGTGTGCGACTTACGCAGGCCATAACTTTGATTTTGTTGTTTGGATCTTTCCGAATTAACAAGCAACCCAACCCTATTGGGATTTTATCAACAAGTTCTATTGGTACAGTAGCATTGCAGAATGCAGCATTTTCTGTCAAGTTGTTTTTTATATTGACGTATGAAGCTGCTTGTTTTTCATTCCAACGACATTCACAGTCTTTGAGGGTGAGGGCTCTGAATGGCTCTGAGACGGTCAAAAAGTTAGGAATCAATTTTGAAACATAGTTTGTGGGTTAATTTAGCATTTCCTGGAGGTTTCGAATCTCTTGTGGTTTGTATTTTCTCAGGATCATAACGGATTCCATCCTTAGAAAAGATGTATCCAAGAAATTTCAGATGTCTTTTGTGAAAAATATATTTTTCGGAACTGGCAGTGGTGTTGTTTTCTTTAAGGCGGTCTGGTACTTTATTTAGATTTTCATCATGATCTGTTGTTACCTCTTCTAAATTGCCAGGATCAGAGTTTCCATAAATGATGATGTCACCACTGTAATTTTTTTTTGCTTGGATGCCTTGAATGAGATTGGTGGAGATTTGGTTGTGAAAATTTCTGATGCGATGTTGATTCCAAAGTGAAGGCGACTGTATTGGAAGAATCTAGCTTACTTGCTAAATGTTGTTATGTACTTGGACTCTTCACTAAGTTCCAGTTGATGGTATCTATTGTTCAAGTATATTTTGCTAAACACCATTGCTTCATTCAGACTATTCACTGAATCATCAAGGGTTGAGTGATATCTTTTTTTCTGGAATAGTAAACTAATGTTGTAAAATCCAGATCTATTTACACATCTTTTAGGCATCCATTATCTTGCAGGCTTAAATAACTGTGCGACTAAGAATTTCAACAAGGCATTGCTCTTTTATGCACCTAAAGCGGAAATTCGTACATTTCTAACAAGCGTTTAAAAGGATATAAAACAGATTAGGAAAGTACCGAATTAGTCGATTTCCTTTGCGGTTTGGTTAGTACATCGATTACCAATAATTGTAGATCCTGACGTCGTCATTGGGTTTAGGAAGGACTAGGATGGGTGATATCCACGGAGCTTTTCTGATGAAGTCTAAGTCTTCAAACCGTTTTAGTTCTCCTTCAACTTTGAATCAGAACTCAGATGGAATCCTTCTGTGAGACTCTGCTACTGACTTTATTGCTTTATTTATGTGCATCTTTCAGCTTTACTATTTTGTCTGAAAACACTTCGGGATATTGTTGAACGATATGAGGTGCTGAAATATTCGGATGATCTTATGTGGTTCACACCCTGCGCTGTCAAGATATTCAGACCTCTACACACCGGCCATTCTAAGAGACGTAGCTTCTTGTTTTATTACAGTCATTTTAGAGTTGCAGGACAATTATGACATAACATTTTGATGCATTAACAAGAACCTCAGAGACCCATCTGTTTCAAGTGGCTGAGATGATGCACAAGAATATAGTTTGCTTCAGGAAGTTTATTGCAGTGTCGGAAATTGGTTGAATCTTATTAATATCATCGATAGACCGTAAGCGAGAGAGAGAGAGAGAGAGAGAGAGAGAGAGAGAGAGAGAGAGAGAGAGAGAGAGAGAGAGAGAGAGAGAGAGAGAGAGAGAGAGAGAGAGAGAGAGAGAGAGAGAGAGAGAGAGAGAGAGAAAGAGAGAGAGAGAGAGAGAGAGAGAGAGAGAGAGAGAGAGAGAGAGAGAGAGAGAGAGAGAGAGAGAGAGAGAGAGAGAGAGAGAGAGAGAGAGAGAGAGAGAGAGAGAGAGAGAGAGAGAGAGAGAGAATGTTTGCCGATACTCCGGAGTTAGCTAGTGCCTTAATTGAGGTTGAATTGATTTGAACAGCTTCTATTCCTCATGGTTTAAAATGAATATGTCAAGTGCTTCATCTTTATACGATCCAGATGCTTATTCAACTTCTGGGATATGTCCAACACATGTGGTTTGATTTCTAAATCTTTGTCCAACACATGTGGTTGGATTTCAAAATCTGATCCAGCTTCTTGCTCAAGTTCCGGGATATCTCCAACTCATGGGGTTAAGGGTTTGATTTCTAAATCTTTGATTGCTAAATAACAAATGATACTTTTCTGGTTTTGGACCCGCTGCCGATTTGTAGACTGATGAGAAAAGGTGTAACTTTGAACGATTGTGCTAAGTTTTATGAAATGCTGGATGTTTACTTTGGTCTCTAGCATGAGACCATTTGCTCCACATCTGCAAAGCTCTTGGGATAGGTCTTCCTTGGGTTGGTTGACTGAGACTAGATTTAGGATTTGACTGTAGATGTATTGTGTTTGCTTGACTATTGTCAGCAATAAGCAATTTCCTACAATCTTCTGTCATTTCAAGTGTACTTGCATACTGCATAAGGCTTGTTAGATCTAGTGATGCGGTGAAGCCTTTTTCTCTGACCTTCTTTGACAGGCATCTTTTGATCTCTTCATCTTGATCAGCAAACGTGCATTGAGTTGTAAGCCATCTTAACTCAGCATGATAGTTATCGATTATGGTGCCTGGCACCTGCATTCCAGGCCTAAATTGATACTGCGGAATTCAATGTTTGATCGAGGGTTAAAATGCTCATTTAGAGCTTCTACGACTCTCTTATATGGATTCTTACTGGTTTCATTGTCTGTTTGCTGTGTTATCTTGTATACATCGAAAATAATTTCTGAACGCCCTTCAAATCTCAGATGATTTTTTTCATATAGCGGTAGATTATTTGCAGTTTTAGATATAGACCTAGATCTAGGGTTGTTTGTCTTCACCTTTTATCCCCGTTGCCAATGTTTGATGTTTTGATATGATGCGGAGACTGAAAGAAAGGCGAGTGGTGTTGGTTTCTGATACCAAACATAACAGTCGTCATTAAGTTACAAAAGTCTTTGCTCCAAAAAAGATTTCGTAAGATTTAAACATATTTTTTTTCGGAAAAAAAATATTATTTGCAATGAGATGTAGTGTATACAGTAATGCAAAATAAAGTAGACAAAAGGATAGAGGGCTATGCGTAAAATAACATAATATAAATAGTGCTCGACAACTAAGGAGCTCGACAAATAAGGAGCATGGTATATTAAAAACTTTAGGCCTACCTAATAGTAGTAGTAGGACATGCTTTAAAGTTTCGTGCTTAGTGATACTCGTCAGGTGGTGTTATTCTTCTCTGCACGTTGGAAGAGCATGTCATGCCGCACAATCTAATACATAGCCACCGTAGTTCCTCATTAGAAGTAGTAGTTGTAGCAATAGCAGCAGCAGAAGCAGCAGGCAGTAGTGGTAGTAGTAGTAGTAGTAGTAGTAGTAGTAGTAGTAGTAGTAGTAGTAGTAGTAGTTACGTAGTAGTAGTTGTTGTTGTTGTTGTTGTAGTAGTAGTAGTAGTAGTAGTAGTAGTAGTAGTAGTAGTAGTAGTAGTAGTAGTAGTAGTAGTAGTAGTAGTAGTAGTAGTAGTAGTAGTAGTAGTAGGAGGAGGAGGAGGAGGAGGAGGAGGACATGCTTTAAAGTTTCGTGCCTAGTGATACTCGTCAGGTGGTGTTATTCTTCTCTGCACGTTGGAAGAGCATGTCATGCCGCACAATCTAGGGACAGAGGGGACAGAATTTTGTATGGTTTTTTAAATTATTTTTGCGCACCTAGGCCTAGTATATAATATTTTAAATTTTCCTGTAATTTTTTTGTTTGTTTTTGCACTAACTCTTTGTGTACTGTGGTGTATGGATATTTATACAGAAGTAGCAGCAGTACATGAAGGATAAAAACACAGAAGTCTAGTTTACAGAGGAGATAAGGTGTCCCCTGAGTAAGAATGCAGAGGGACATATACCTCCTTTCTGCGTTACAAATACACCAAGAATGACTGTAGAGGCTGCAGTCAAGCCGGCCTACACCTAGAAACATGACGCCAATCATAGACATCATTCGAGGTCAATGGACTAGATTTAATTGGCGGATTAGCACATGTAAACCCAACCACCGCCAACACATTGTCAATTGGAGCACACACGCATTGTCATTGAGTGCTCTGTTTTAGGATGTAGAACAAACATTTCAGAATGCTCTGTACAACAAACGTTTTTACAATCAAGATTTTACATCGACTTGTTTGAATAAATAGCTTTATTTAGTTGTAGATCTTATATTTTTCTCGTTTTTTTTTTAAAGGGAAAACTCAAAATGATACCTGGATAGAATTCATCATATCTTTTACATTTTTTACGGAAGTTACAAATAAAAACTGCTAGATAAAGATCTAGATTATATCTTAATATTTCTGAATCTTCCATAATAGATTTAGCACAATGGAAAGATCTCAAATCTTATTTTATCTATCTAGGTCTAGACAATGAAGCTTCAAGCGAAAAGTTCAGGCATTTTTGTATTTGTCATAAACTTACACTTGGGAAGCATTGCCGTTTGTTACGCGGCCTCTTCAAAAGTACCATTGAGCCCACTTTCTATAAAGCCAGTATCGGTATCTACCTTCCCTTTGTCAAGATTTCCTTTTGTTGGTAAGATTACTGTTCCTCCATATCTACGATGAAAAAAATAAAAGTTGTGGGGGTCAAACCTATATGCGCTACCCCTCTTTGGAGATACTTAGACATTTTAATGGACATACATTGAACTGGCTGACACCTTTTGGTGGACAGGAGTCTCACACCATAGCTTTCTATAATTATGGGAAATCAGCTTATTCCATACCTTACCCAGCTATTTAAAGATTATTGTAGACACTCATGATTCGTATAAAACTATAATATGTACCGCCTTCCGGAAATTCCTGTTGTTTGCAATACGATGGTAACAAGTTTTTAAAACGATCGAAAATAGCTATGAGATTTTACAAAATGAACTCACTTTTTTATTTGTTGTTTTGTATCATTCGATTCTATTATTTAATTTATTGGTATATTTTTAGCCCAGGGAATATCGGCTTGCCATGCGATTTCCCCCAAAGTGTTCTAAGTTCATGGATCTAATAAACAATCCTAGCATAAAAAGTTCAGTAAGATTTCTTGGAGAGTTCATTACTGAAAGATTAAATTAAAACAAAAGATAAAGAAGAAAGAAGCGAGGTCAGCATAAGTTTTACCTTGATTGTTTTCATCTTAGATCTGGATAAGACAATGTTTGCATTGATCTAGGAAAATTGAACTTATTTTAATGTCAACTTGTTGATTAAGATAAAGTCTATAAGTCTTACTAGCTTCAAGACTCTTCATCGCTATAAATAACTAGATTATTTTACTTTATTACGTAACAAGCCCTACACAAACGTTCAGCATTTTCTTCTTCTTTTCTTCTTCTTCTTCTTCTTCTTCTTCTTCTTCTTCTTCTTCTTCTTCTTCTTCTTCTTCTTCTTCTTCTTCTTCTTCTTCTTCTTCTTCTTCTTCTTCTTCTTCTTCTTCTTCTTCTCATCATCATCATCATCATCATCATCATCATTATTATTATTATTATTATTATTATTATTATTATTATTATTATTATTATTATTATTATTATTATTATTACTGTTGTTGTTGTTGTTGTTGTTGTTGTTGTTGTTGTTGTTACTACTACTACTACTACTACTACTACTACTACTACTACTACTACTACTACTACTACTACTACTACTACTACTACTACTACCACTACTACTACTACTACTACTACTACTACTACTACTACTACTACTACTACTACTACTACTACTACTACTACTACTACTACTACTACTACTACTACTACTAGTTTTTAAATTTAAATCTTCTACACAAATGTTTGCACTTTTTGAGGAATAGAATATGAATATCTCGTATCGGGTTTAAATGTCACTCATTTAATACTTTACCGAAACATTACCTCTTTTAAAAATTTTTAAAGATACAAATGTGTACAAATATATCAGAGCTCTGTGAGAAAATACTTGGCTTTTGCTCTAACGCTTCCTGTTCTCAAATCATCAACACTTTCAATATTGTTTTAAAGTAGGTGAATACTGATCAGTTCACTTTACATCACCACTTGTGATAATACTGGTTAAAAAAAAATTCATGGTGGTCCTTATGCCCATGCTTGCACCAAATGTCATTAAAAACAACAACAACAACAACAACAACAAAAAGCAACAGTCATGGTGGTCCTTATGCCCATACTTGCACCAAATGTCATTCAAAAAAAAAAAAAAAAAAAAGAAACATTCCTGTCAGATGTAATCGAATCCAATTAAATCTTATAGTGCCACAACTTCACTAATTAAGATAAAAGAGGCTATGCGAAAATCGGTGGCTCAAGTGGGTGTTAGTGATCTGTAAAACGTCTTATGAGATCTTGTAAAGCTATTCTTTATTTCATGGCTCATACGTTGGTGACTCGAGTAATGGAACTGGAAAACATCCAATGCAATCTTGTTAAGTTGATCTTTAGAAGATGAAGCATAATAATTATATGGTGACTCAACTATATTAAGTTAAGGAACTGGAAAAGATTTGAAGCGATCTTATTAAATTATTCTTTACATGATGGTGCTTAATTTGGTGACTAAAGTAACTCATGTGTTATGGTAACGAACAGGAAAATCTCTGTGCGATCTTGTTAAGTGGATCTTGAAATGATACTGCACAGTTTGTCTGCTGGGGAAAAATGTATCTCTATGTGCGTTGGCTGCAGAAGCTGGTTGCGATCAAGAACTATCTTTTCTTTGAATTTTTCAACGCACATAGTGGCATGTGTTCGTCACTTTTGTATTTCCAATGTGAATTTTTGTTTGTTCCTCCTTTCATTCGATGCCATCAAGTTGTTTTGCTTCTACAAGTTTGTGTCAATTTCTTCCATTGTGTAGTTGCTATAGACAATATAATATATCGCCGTGCTATTTCCACTGGCTACAGAGTTAGGGCGTCCGCCTTGATATCAGCCGGACTTTCTTCAAGGGTTCGAGTTTTGCAACGTTGAAAGATGCATTTAGTGCCTCATTTTTCGGATCCATTCTGCCTAACCGGGGCTCAAGTTTGATATGCAAAAAGGTATGAGATAAATTGTTTGATGGAGAGTATCAAGCAGCAGACAAGCAAACAACCTTTAGTTATGTAGCACCCGTAGCCTACGCTCCAATCCCACTTTTTACATGAGAGAATGGTGTACACGTTTTTTCCCCCCATGGACCTTTCAAAGCGATTCTACTACGTTCGCCGAGAAAACAAATACTTTGAAACTTGTCATTATACCGTGAAAATAGACCGTTAAAGTCTCTATAAATAAGTTTAAAAAAAGATTGTTGCCACATTTATCGTTTTACTTTACTTCCCAGGTGACGTGACGAGTCACCAGCACAAGGTTTGCAGAGAAGCAGGTGAGTTTCTGGTCGAGATACCCCTTCGCGACAAACCTTACGGGGAACCAGAATTTCTGGCCAATGTCGTAACGCCGTCGACTCGACGGAATACAAAGAAAACGTATGACGTAACTGCTGGTTCTAAACAACCTGGATAAAACAAACAGCGATTAGGCTTTATGCTATCTGGGTCTACAACTTTCGATTTTCTAGGCGGTCGCAGTGCTGGCCAGACATCCCAATCTAGGCAGGACAGGTCTAGGTGTGTAGAGACGAGAAAAGCACTGGAGGATTTGTCTGCCCTGAGTAGCAGCATATAGTGCCAGAGAGAATAAAGCTCTGTATATCCCAACTCTAGCAAGATTTTTTTTTTTTTTTTTTTTGGGGGGGGGGGGGGGGGGGGGATTGATCAGGTCGCCTTGCTCTTGACACATTGTGCCCTTTTGGAGCAATGATTTTCCACATCCGTTCGGACACATACGTTGGTCCTAGCTTCACAGGAGCTGCTGGTGACAGTATGGCGGAAATTATCTAGATAAAGTTTAATTTGGTTGATTGGTTTCCAGCCGCCAGCTGCATTAATATTTCTTTATAGCATAGTCGTTAAAAAGGGCCTTCTACCAGTGCTGGGTGGTGCTATCTGAATTATAACAGCGAATATTTCACTCACTGTAGTAGTACCGTAAGGGGATAGAAATGAATAAGTGTGTACATGTATAAATGAATAAATAGATATACATATATATGTTTATGAGTGAAACAAATATATATCATAAGTATATTATATCGAAAACACTGGAAATCAATTAAAGCCAGATATAACCAACATACCTCTAGATTCAGACTTAAACCAAAAAACCTGCAACAACCCTAAGAGACCACATTTGAGGATTAGGAGATTCTAACTAGTCTATCGTTGAAAAACATAAAAAACAACAACAAACAACTATACCATAACCATAAATATAGCCTATCCCTAGAAGAAAATATTTGATCGTTACAAGAAATCAAAGTTTAAACAGATGAAAGGGGTTGATTGCATCGTGGCCGCATTAAAACATCCCCTGGACAATCTGAAAACTATGAGTCTCGAAGAGAGGAAGAGTGCTCGAAACAGGCTTGTCATGAAAGAATAATATGTAACTAAGTATTTGAAAGATAAAGTTCTGTTTCTGTTTGTGTTCTTTGACCGTGTAGAGTACCGGCTGGGCTACCAATGTCCAGAACATGGCTGGGAGTGGATGCACGGAACCTGTATCCACTTCTCCACCCCAGCTGAGAGGAAGTCCTGGACAGACGCACGGGCAGCGTGCAGAGCGAAGCATCGCCAAGCAGATCTGGTCATCTTACCGAACGACAAGCTTAAGGACGAGGTGTTTAACTTTGGTGGGTAAAAGTTAGGTATAGCCCAACGAAAAGCTGTGACTAGTTCTTGAATATAGAGACTATATGCTAATTGTTATTATAGCCCAACGAAAAGCTATAATTAATTCTCCAATATAAAGTTCTACATGTTAACTTAAATTAGTAAAATTTAGGTATAGCCCAACGAGAAGTCTTGTTCCCGAATAGAAAGTACTTGAGTATATCTTAAGATAGTAAAAACTTGGGTATAGCCCAACGAAAAGGCTAGTTCTCGAATAGTAAGTACAGATATTACCATATGTTAGTAAAAAGTTCAGTATAGCCCAAGGAAAAGTCTAGTTCTCGAATATCAAGTACTAAATATTACCTTAAGATAGTAAAAAGTCAGGTATATAGCCCAACTAAAAGTCTTCTTTTCAAATTTAAAGCACTAGACGTTACTTGAGGTAGTAAAAATTTAGATTTAGCCCAACGGAAAGTTGAGTTCTCGAATAGTAAGTACTAGATATTACCTTAAGATAGTAGGCCTACAAAGTTAGTATATCCTACCGAAAAGTCTAGTTGTCAAATATGATGTTACTTAAGGTAATGCAATTTTAGGGTAGCCAAACAAAAAGTCTAGTTGACGAATATAAAGCACTAGATGCTACTTAATGTGGTAAAAATCTAGATATAACCCAAACAAAAAGTCTAGTTCTCGAATTTAAAGCACAAGATGTTACCTTAAGTTAGTAAAAAATTAGGTATGGCCCATCGAAAAGCTGTGAATAGTTCTTGAATATAAAGTACTAGAACTGATGTTCCTTAAGTTAGTAAAAAAGTTAGGGATAGCCCAACGAAAAGACTAGTTTTCGAATACTCGAATTTTGAACTGAAAGGCAAACATCTTTGCAAAAACAGTTCACTAAAAACGTCGCAAGAGCATCGAAAACGTCATAAGAGCATCAAAAACGTCACATGAGCACAGGAAACGTCATGGACCATTTGCCATCTCCAAACTGTAAAAAAACAACAACTCAAGAGCAAAAAAAATATTGACAATCAAAAGAAAATTAATACAAGTTATATGGGCCACAAAATAATTGGCAAGAATCGGCTGTCTTTTACGCACAATTTTAAAAATAAAAAATAATAAAAACAGGCAAATCTTGAAGATCTGATTAGCCTGCTAGCGGCAGGCTTCCTCTATCATTGATTTAACCTATCCTCCAGGCTCCTCGCCGAAAATAATGGAACACTGGATCGGACTGAGATCAACCAGTTCTTCAGGAGCTCATTCTTGGGTCAATGGATCCGTGGTACGTAGTTCTTCAGGAACTCATTCTTGGGTCAATGGATCCGTGGTACGTAGTTCTTCAGGAACTCATTCTTGGGTCAATGGATCCATGGTACGTAGTTTTTCAGGAACTCATTCTTTGGTCAATGGATCGGTGGTACGTAGTTCTTCAGGAATTCATTCTTGGGTCAATGGATCTGTGGTACGTAGTGCTGCAGAAATTCGTTCTTGGGTCAATGGATCCGTGGTACGTAGTTCTTCAGGAACTCATTCTTGGGTCAATGGATCCGTTATACGTAATTCTTCAAGAACTCATTCTTGGGTCAATGGATCTGTGGTACGTAGTGCTGCAGAAATTCGTTCTTGGGTTATTGGATCCGTGATGCATGCAGCAGTCGACTCAGCACAAGCAGACATAAAAAGCGTATATAGTGTAATGACTACAGCCACTTTTAAAGATGATCTTAGTGTCTATTATATCATTGGCTAATTGCGGGGGCCTTTCTATGAGCTATCATGTTGGATGTACGATCAGTTTCTTAGTCATTCTGATTTGTTAAACGACACCAAACTCTCTCTCAGATGCTAATATGATAGGGTAAGCTTCTTTGTGTGTATAGAAATTTAAAAAAAAAAAAAAAAAAACATCAATGAAATAAATGTCACTTTGAAGAAAAAAAAAGAATTTTGACCTGTTACTCTTTTCTCACTCGCAGGTCTCAGGCCAAAGTAATTTACCGGCTGGATGTCAGTGGCTCTCCAGAACTGGTTTTCATTTGGCAGATTGCAGAGACACCAAAGGGTTTATCTGTCAGAGAGAAGCAGGTAGAGTATGAACATTCAGATCTCGGACAAATGCATTCAATCGTCAGAAATAAAAAAAAATGTACAGTTTGATAGTGGTTAGAGGAAATAAAGTTCTCTAGAGTAGTAGCAGATGTAGCATAATTGCTAGTAGTAGTAGTAGTAGTAGTAGTAGTAGTAGTAGTAGTAGTAGTAGTAGTAGTAGTAGTAGTAGTAGTAGTAGTAGTAGTAGTAGTAGTAGTAGTAGTAGTAGTAGTAGTAGTAGTAGTAGTAGTAGTAGTAGTAGTAGTAGTAGTAGTAGTAGTAGTAGTAGTAGTCTGTCTGTCTGTCTGTCTCTCTATCTCTCTATCTCCTTTCCTGTGTTTACATTTCTGTTTCATCAATCGGACCCATCACTCCATTTCCTATAAATGTCTCACACTTTTCTCTTGTTTTTTTTTCTTCCTTTTCCTATCTTAACATAATTGTTTGTTTTGTTTAATCAATTTTTACTCACCCGTTCGTATGTTTCCTCCGCTTCGCTCTTGTTTTGTCGCATAGAGCTCTCAGCATACCGGTTCAGTGAGAGTCCAAAGATCGAATTTGGGAAAAAGTCTGTAGCATTTGGTGCCTTGCAAGTCGTGACCTGTCACGGCCACAGCCGTATGGAGCGAAATATCTGCATGTACTGGATGTTCGCCAACCAAACTGTCCACGGAACATACGACGAGGCCAAGTGCGGAGACAAGGAGCCTCAATCGAAATTGATCCAATATTCAACTTGTAAGTTTATGCCTAAAATTATATTATGGGATATCAAGCGACGAGAACTTCCTCTTAATTTGTTCAGTTAATATCCCACATTCATGGGATATTAATAGGTGGAAACCTTTCTCCTATTAAGCAAAGATTTAAAAGAAAAACAACAAAAGAAAAGAAAAAAAAATAGGTCACTGGAGCATTACACTTTTAATATGTACGTTATTT
The DNA here is from genome assembly GCA_033675545.1 of Elysia crispata. Classification (NCBI taxonomy): domain Eukaryota; kingdom Metazoa; phylum Mollusca; class Gastropoda; family Plakobranchidae; genus Elysia; species Elysia crispata. The sequence goes on from JAWDGP010000505.1 coordinate 401,354, forward strand.
TTTCCATCAATGTTATCTCTCTCTCTCTCTCTCTCTCTCTCTCTCTCTCTCTCTCTCTCTCTCTCTCTCTCTCTCTCTCTCTCTCTCTCTCTCTCTCTCTCTCTCTCTCTCTCTCTCTCTCTCTCTCTCTCTCTCTCTCTCTCTCTCTTTGTCCTTGACAGTTAACGGTTGCCCTCTAGATCTTCTCGTTTTTTGTCCCCCCCTCCCTTAGACTCCATTCTTTTTTACTTCTCTACCCTTTCTCTCTCTGGAGATCACCTTGCAGACGGGCTAAATGCTCTTTCTCTCGACTTTTCTCGCAAAGAAATCAGCTTGTGTAATGATTACATCAGACAAAAATTCAATCGATCGCACTCTCCTCCTTCCCCACCTCCCTTTCTCTCTCTCTCTCTCTCTCTCTCTCTCTCTCTCTCTCTCTCTCTCTCTCTCTCTCTCTCTCTCTCTTTCTCTCTCGATGCCTCTCTGACCTAGATACATATCAAACCATGAGAAGAGGGATCACAGTTTTGGACCAAAAAACAAAAACAAGAACAAGAGCAAAAACAACAACAACCGCAACAACAGTTATAATAATAGTAATAATAATAAAAATAATAATAATAATAATAATAATAATAATAATAATAATAATAATAATAATAATAATAAGAAGAAGAAGAAGAAGAAGAAGAAGAAGAAGAAGAAGAAGAAGAAGAAGAAGAAGAAGAAGAAAAAGAAGAAGAAGAAGGAGAAGAAGAAGAAAAAGAAGAAGAAAGAAAGAAAGAAGGAAAATAATAAGAATAATAATTATAAGCTTTGAATAAACTTAATTCTAACGATTTCATTCTCTCATCAGACTTACATTTTTACCTCAAAGAAAATCAAACAGCCCCTTGCGTAAGGAGAAGTCGCGTCCACGTGGAGTTTTACGTGGATTACCCGGACCTTTTTGACGGCATGAAAATGGTTTGCTGCAAACAGGCCTACAACGACACCTGGAAAGGATATCGACCGAGGGATTGCTCAAACACGGAGACTATGATTATCGACCGTTAGACTTCCAAACCACAAAATAATAATAATGATTATAATAATAATAATAATAATAATAATAATAATAATAATAATAATAATAATAATAATAATAATAATAATAATAATAATATAATAATAATAATAATAATAATAATAATAATAAGAAGAAGAAGAAGAAGAAGAAGAAGAAGAAGAAGAAGAAGAAGAAGAAGAACAACAACAACAACAACAACAACAACAACAACAACAACAACAACAACAACAACAACAACAACAAGAACAAAAATAATAATAATAATAATAATAATAATAATAATAATAATAATAATAATAATAATAATAATAATAATAATAATAAAGTGACAGTTTTTGCCCAAGTGACAAATTACTGGGGCTGGAATGCATGTGTTCTTTCAATAGGCTTATAAATGGCCTTGGTATCGCTATCCTTCCTTTTTTTCTTCACGTGATCCAGATATAAAATTATACCTCCACCTGTCTATCTCTACCAAGAACCTATATATCTCTTTCCTTCCAAACAGAGAATCTAAATCCTAGATTTTAACCTCTTGATTTGAATCTCCCTGTCACATATTTATAATTAGACCCTAAATCTAAAATGCATGCCCAAACCTTTTGATTTGAGTCTACGTGCCATTTAAATATTTAGAACCTAGATCTAGAATTTATGTCCAAACCTTTTGATTTGAGTCTACGTGCCATTTAGATATTTAGAACCTAGATCTAGAATTTATGTCCAAACCTTTTGATTTGAGTCTACGTGCCATTTAGATATTTAGAACCTAGATCTAGAATTTATGTCCAAACCTTTTGATTTGAGTCTACGTGCCATTTAAATATTTAGAACCTAGATCTAGAATTTGTGTCTAAACCTTTTGATTTGAGTCTACGTGCCATTTAAATATTTAGAACCTAGATCTAGAATTTATGTCCAAACCTTTTGATTTGAGTCTAAAACAAACAACAACCTAGTCCTCCGATCGATACACATGTGTAGTATGACCTAGAATATATCGTAAGATCTTTGCCTGTCATTACTAATATGCATTATTACTTTTCCTTTTCCTGCCATCTAGGAAATCAATTCCTGAAACCAACCTTGTCGGTAGGATCTGTAGACTTTGCTCAGCCGGATCCATTCGTAGGCCAACCGGGATCTGTCGGCTGTCATGGCCTTGCCCACAAGGACATGGTGGTCTCTCTGGGCTGGATGAACCAGATGATGGTCATGCCGTGGGTTTATGTGCGGGGGCCACACACTGGCGGACAGTCGTTCGGGACCAAGCCGCCAGAAATGAACCTGGATGTGGGTGAGAGAAGTTTTGAGTTTGGCCGTTTCGTCCCGTTTAGGAGAATGGCGTTTTGTTTGCTCTCTCTCTCTCTCTCTCTCTCTCTCTCTCTCTCTCTCTCTCTCTCTCTCTCTCTCTCTCTCTCTCTCTCTCTCTCTCTCTCTCTCTCTCTCTCTCTCTCTCTCTCTCTCTCTCTCTCTCTTTCTCTCTCTCTCTCTCTCTCTCTCTCTCTCTCTCTTTCTCTCTCTCTCTCTCTCTTTCTCTTTCTCTCCCCCCCCTCTCTCTCTTTCTCTGTCACAGTAACTGTCTCTCAGATTGATAAACATGTAGGAAGTCAAAACATTTCAAACGGCATCGAAACTTTGGACGAAAACAACAACAGCAACAGCAGCAACAACAACAACAACAACAAGAACAATAAAAACATTTTCCCCATTCTGTCTTTCTTCTTCTTTTCATTTCTCTTTTTTTTTTTTTTTTTGTCTAAATAACAACCATTCAATACAAATAATACAAAGGACTGCCATACTTTGCTTCTCTGACCTTAAAGCGGTGTTTTCTTGGATAATCAGTTTCGCTCTCATAGGCTACTCGCTTAAAAACATTGCGTCATTTAAAAAAAATAACAATAACAGCATTCACAAGACAGCGCTCTGCGGTCAAAATCCGATCGGCTTCATTGAGGATTCTGTGTGGTATTTACTTAAAAATTGGGAAGAAGAAGGAAAATAATGGATTGCTTGGCAGATAGTTTGATTAATTGATTGGTTGATGGATCCATACGTTGATTGGTGGGGTCGTGGTTAGATTCCTTGAGTGGTTTGTTTGTATAACTTGACCTTGACTTTGATTGATTGATTTATTGATTGATTGAAATTATAATGGATCAATTTTTTAGCAACTTAAACGCGAGGAGCCTCTTAGGTTCGTTAGAGCAGGGAGAACGATGCCGCCTATTTCCAACTCAAGAGGCAAAACTGAAGAACCTTTGCAGCCAGAGAGACTCTTAAGCTCCCGTCAAACCCTAGGATAGAACTGCTTAGATGATATCCAGCCCCTACACCAGACAGCCCAACCCAGGACTCAAACATAGGACCTCCGTGCTGTCAGCTCAGGGCTATACCGACTGAACCACCTATCAACAATATACTGCACTAGTTAATCCTCCTTTTGATTTTTCTTCCCTGTCCCAGCCCATTTCATTGAAGGTTTCAGGTACGCACTCGTCAGCTTCAAATACAACCACACCTGGTATTTCCACAAGAGCCTTTTCGTCTGCTGGTTTAGTAATTCCTCTGGTCTGGTGAATACCACATTAAGCTTGACTGACCCTAGAGCGGTGTTTTCTCGAGTAATCAACATCCATTGTAAGTTCCCTTGCCGATGTGTCACGTGATTGTCAGTTGTTAAGTATATTATGGCGCTATTTTCAGGAACTATTTTTTTAACTACCAGATAAGAAAAGCGCCAATGCAGTCGTCAACCAGACGTCCCTGGCTGATGTATGGAGAAGACTAGTAAGTAGGGACGCCGACCACGGCCTGACTAACTGAACACCGCGCTATAAAATGACTGGAGCACTCCGTAAACATAAAGAGTAACACAAAGAAATGGAGTAAACAACGAGGCTGTTTACGCTGGATTTAGAGATTTTTACTTAGATATGAAGGCGAACGCTTGGACAGGGTGAGGAAAAAAGGAGATGGGGTAAAAACCTATAGTCGAGCTAACAATTATTTTAGACTCAAAGAGGTCTGCAAAGCGAAAATTAGAATTAGATCTGTATTCTAACAATACATTTATTATGCTCTGTACAAAGGAGCGAAATAGGTGAGTTCGCCAGTGAACATAATACTGGGAATCAGCTAATTCTATACATTCTCAATTTATTTTAATATCTAATAAAACGTGAATTAGAAGGTCTGGAATTTCCACAAAAAGTTCTTAAAGGTGCACTGACTTAGGAGAATTCATAGACATCCGTTTATTTACCCTACAGGATAATCGACGTTTAAAATGATCTATAAATAAATGTGGATTTTTACAAAATAAGTTTACTGCTCTACGTAATAATCTAGATCTAGATTTCCTTCTTTTAAGTAATAACTTTTTTTTTACTTCTAATCTGTCTAGAATTTTCTCATCCTGTAATGTAAAATTTACGCATCTCTTTATTGAAATCAAGTCTTGGGTTCCACATATTTTGAGCGTCTGAGTTTGTTTTGTTTTTTATATAGCCGTCCAAAATACGATAATCTCTCAGACGTTTTACATATCAAATTAAAGCCCTCAGCAGGCAGAGCAGGACCCACGTTTTGAGACTCGAACTTGATAGAAAAGTCTCTGCGGAAATCAGGGCGGACGCTTTAACCCCAAAGGTACCAGCGCTCTTTATTAAGCGACATCAGAAACTTATAACTGAACTCCGAAGCGTGTGGGTTTCCCCTCAGATATCGTAACCGCCTCTCTATTTTCATAATCTGCATGTACAGACGCGCCACGTAAACCGGTCCTGGAATTGATAAGCCAAGACGACCTGGTCGTGAATGCCAAATGCACAACCATCATTGGAAGCTACGATACGTCCATGACGATGTGGGGCATTTACTTGTCGACCACATATCTGGACCTGATCACGATCGGTTTCAACATGAGGGTGGACAGGAAGAGGTCATCTGACTTCAGGGTGAAGCAGATTGACGGTAGGCTGGCATAGTTTCTCTACTACTAAACGTTATAGAAGACCATGCGCTGAGAATGAATACCTTCGAATTTCAGGGGTGATTAGGTTAAGAGGTTGCTGTTGTTTATGCTGTTGCTGCTGTTTCTGTTGTTGTTGTTGCTATTCCTGTTGTCGTTGTCGTTGTTGTTGTTGTTGTTGTTGTTGTTGTTGTTGTTGTTGTTGTGTTGCTGTTGTTTTTGTTGTTTTTCTTGAATTTCCTGGTTTTTTTTTTGTTTGCTGACCCTAAAGCGTCTTAAGTCAATTAGACTTTTATGGTCTCAGCTGGTGCGCAAAGCAGGAAAGTATATTTGCTTATTTTCAGCAATATGGGGAACGGCTAAGTGCACTATCGTTTGCAACCTGTACAACCATAGAAACTGTTAGCCTGCAGTCAAGCCTTATGAGTGGGTTGGTGCAATGGGATTCGGCCCCACGACAAGATAGTGCAAACAAAGGATTCAACCCCTCCCCCCTCCCCGACCTAAGCCCAACAATCTACCGACTGAGATATCTGTCACACCAAAGGTGTGGATGCAGAAATAAAAGACAGAAATACAGAATTGAAAAGGAACGGAAAAGTAAAGGAAAAGTGAGTGGACGGCGGGTGAATGGCCACTTTTTTAACTCAAACCGAAACACCTATGCGCACTGATGTCATTATGACAGTCCTATTGAAACACCCACAAAGTTGACATATGACCAGCGATGTAGTTATGACAGTCCCATTGAAACACCCACAAATTGACATATGACCAGCGATGTCGTTATGACAGTCCCATTGAAACACCCACAAAGTTGACATATGACCAGCGATGTCGTTTTGAAAGTCCCATTGAAATACCCACAAAGGTGACATATGACCAACGATGTCGTTATGTCAGTCCCATTTAAACACCCACAAAGTTGACATATGACCAGCGATGTCGTTATGACAGTCCCATTGAAACACCCACAAAGTTGACATATGACCAGCGATGTCGTTATGACAGTCCCATTGAAACACCCACAAAGTTGACATATGACCAGCGATGTCGTTTTGAAAGTCCCATTGAAATACCCACAAAGGTGACATATGACCAACGATGTCGTTATGTCAGTCCCATTTAAACACCCACAAAGTTGACATATGACCAGCGATGTCGTTATGACAGTCCCATTGAAACACCCACAAAGTTGACATATGACCAGCGATGTCGTTATGACAGTCCCATTGAAACACCCACAAAGTTGACATATGACCAGCGATGTCGTTTTGACAGTCCCATTGAAATACCCACAAAGATGACATATGACCAGCGATGTATTGACAGTCCCATTGAAACAACCACAAAGTTGACATATGAGCAGCGATGTCGTTATGACAGTCCCATTGAAACACCCACAAAGTTGACATATGACCAGCGATGTCGTTATGACAGTCCCATTGAAACACCCACAAAGTTGACATATGACCAGCGATGTCGTTATGACAGTCCCATTGAAACACCCACAAAGTTGACATATGACCAGCGATGTCGTTATGACAGTCCCATTGAAACACCCACAAAGTTGACAAATGACCAGCTATGTCGTTATGACAGTCCCATTGAAACACCCACAAAGTTGAAAATGACCAGCGATGTCGTTATGACAGTCCCATTGAAACACCCACAAAGTTAACATGTGACCAGCGATGTTGTTTTCGCAGGTTCACTGTAACATCTAGAGAGTTGACACATGTGCAAGGAGGTCAGTGTAACACGTTTTTTTTTTTTACCCAGAAAGTTGACACATGTCCAAGAACACCACTGTAACAGGTTTATTGAAAACCCATATAGTTGACATATGTCCATGGTCGTCGGTGTAACAGTTTATTGAAAACTCAAGAAGTTGACACATGTCCAAGGACATCGGTGTGACAGGTTTATTGAAAACCTGGAAAGTTGACACATGTCCAAGGACGTCGGTGTAACAGATTTATTGAATATTCAAAGAATTTACATATATCCAAGGATTTTGTTGTTAAATGGCACTGTAAAATCAAAAAAGTTTATGTAGGTGTTAATGCTTAAGTTTTTTTTTTTTTTTGTACTTTTTTGTTTTCATCAGCAAATATTTCCTCACATCCATCCACCCTATCCTATCCTGTTTATTTTCAGTTTTATTTCTAACTCATTCACCCTCTTTCTTCTTTCTTCTTTGAAAAAAAAGATGAATGGCAAGCCTCCCCCGAAAAAAAAATTAAATCGTTTTGAATAGCTATATGATGTTCATTTACGACAAGAAAAAACTGACAATTTTTTGCATTTTCATTCAATCCATTTTCAGTCAAATAACTTAACAATACCACAAAGAGCAGTCCGCTAGAAGTTTATTCTCTGAATTGTTCTCTGAAGTGATGGTAAAATAGGTCTATTTACAAGTTTATTAAAATAAACAATCGATAATCTACAAATCATATCACTATTTAAATAGATAAAATAATAGCTCATTAAACCATTATAACCAATAGTTATATCAATCAATAAGTAAGAACTGAATTAGACAATAAAGAACCTTTTAACTGAATAACCACTTAATCAATCAATCATTCATTCAACCAATCAATAGCTATGACAATCTGTTTTCCGATCATCTAATTGAACAGACAACTTATGCTTACAGAAACCAATAATGAAACCACCGAGTAACGAATTTGAATTTACTTTTTTTTATATCGATCGTTATACAGTTGTCATTTACTGATAGAAACAAATCATGTAATCAGACTATCGATAAAATTATATATCGGTCACCCAGTTTGGAACCACTCTACATTCGGGCCGGTAATCGAGAGCTATGTGGAACTGCACCTTCCCAGCTACTTCCGCAACGGAACTCTTTTGTGTTACTCCATGAAACTTCCGCGGACGAGTTTCTTTAGGCGTCTCCCGGAACCGTTTGACTTTTGGTCTTCCGTGAAGATTTCAAACGATCGTAAGTAGTGCAAGCGCACTTTCTGCAAGAGAAGTCTAGGTAGTTACACAAGAGCTTTACTCGGGGTAATTTTTTTTAGACTCAGTCCCAACGGCAATGATATTTTTACATATAGATACCGACTGTACGTTTTAAGACAGCAAATATTTTTATCTGTTGTTAAAACTATGTGTTTTTACATAAAAAAAATATATCGTAAATAAAAATTGAAAATGATACAGAATAAAAATCAGGGAACAACACGATAGATCATGAAACTACACGCTGGTGGACATAAAGTTATTCCGCCTCTACAAATGATATTTGTTTTTCGTCTTTTGATTTATGTTTGTCTTTTAATGTGTCAACTCAAGAGCGCGACTGCTTTTTTAATTGTTATAGTTTTTGGATTCAACAAAATGGCACCTTGCATGTTTTCTAATAGACCGTTTGTTGTCTTCCTCTTCTTTCACAGTCCCAAATGATGATCACAGTAAGTAGTCTAAACAGAAAAGTTATTTGGAGGAATAGCGATCAAGATGGGGGAGTGAAGGAGAGAAAGAGAGAAAGACGGCTAGACAGCAAGACAGGCAAAGAGACCGAGAAAGAGAGAAAGACGGCTAGACAGCAAGACAGGCAAAGAGACCGAGAACTAGAAAAATACCAT
>JAWDGP010000505.1:415000-422500 GCA_033675545.1 Elysia crispata
AATACGAAGATAAGCAAACGATGAAAATGATAATTATCACATTAATGGGTACAAAAAATTGTTATATAGAATCACAGTGGATGCCTCCTTTTATTCATCTTAAATATAATACCAGTTTGATTCCATGAAGCATTTTTACAGTTATATCAAAAATTCTCCTAGACTTGTGAACGGAGATTCCAAAACGTTCATGGAATAAGCATGGTAAAACTTCCAATAAAATATCATTGCATTTGTTATTATATGAAATGAGGTGCATAATTAATGGGAATCCTTAAGTTTAAATAACTTTTGTTCGATGCCAGAAAATCTACGTATATATTTGTAGACATGAGTATTTTAAGGTACTATTTTACCGGTACTTCTTTTTTCCCAGTACAAGATAACGTTTAGGACAATCTTTCATCGTCACAAGTTCACATGCAAATCATAAAAATACACATAAAAAGCACTCTTTGAAAAAGAAAAAGAAAAGAAAGAAAAAATAATTTTAAAGCCAAAACATACAGCTAAAAAGCTCTGGTAACAAGCCCCTAACGGAATAATGCTTGCCCTGGCCAAATCTTTTTTCTACTCCAACCAAAGTGGATTAAAAAGTTCAAGGATTTAACGTATAACCGTAATGCGTGGACATATGTCACAGCTTCCTTTGAGGGATGTTTATAGGGTTATCAACCTCAACAAGACATGAAAAAGTAGTTGTATGATACTTTAATTTATTTTTCTTTAGTGGCTTAAATCTGCACCTGCTGTTAAGACCATTTGTGGCAAATTAAAGAGATATGACATTACACGTTAGACAATGAGAGAACACAAAATCACCATACGAACTTCCTTTTTACATTTCACAAAATTACACAGAAGATTCACTGATGTTTTTTCTATAAACCTCATATACAGGCTAAAGTGATACTATTTTTCACTACTAGTGATTAACTGATAAGCTATTGTCAAGACGACACGACTTCTCCATTTGCTAATTGTTCAACACACACCACTCTACCTCCGAAGATATTTTCTCTCATAATATTAAGGTGTCCAGTTTCTTTGCATCACTCCATCTCTTTCATAGGATTCGCAAACGACTGAGGTGACCCTTGAGCTCCGTTTTTCATTCTCAACATGACCAGGACTATGATGAAACCGATGGCGAATCCACCAAGCAGAAGTCCCACAGACAAACCTGCAAGGGTACCTGCACAGAATGGGGAGTTCACCGAAAAATAATAAAAATGAATACGCTCGTGAGAGGAATCTGTAAAGTGGTAAACAAGCATCACCCGATGTTATTTAAAAAGACGCGATATTCCAGGGCACGTTAACATCTCTTTTTATTCTTGCCTTCGAGTGAAGACATTATAAAATAATGAAAAAATGATCAGCCCTTAAGTCGTCTGACAATATCATTCAAAACAGATCAAATAGCTTTAAAATGTAAAATATAAATAATTTGAAGAGCGGTTTCACTAAACGGGGAGCTACTCTAAAAAAACAAATGTTTGACATTTGGAAATTTATTCTCTCCTTTATTGCACTATTTTTCTTTGCAACACCAAAACAAGTGGGGCGCAAGATGTTTTAAGGGAATCCAATATTTTAACACTAAAAATAGAACGTGTAATTTAAAGCAGATTTTTACAATACTTATCGTAGAGATATATTATTTCAGACATTAAAAAAAAACAATAGGGCTTCAAAAAAATCTTCAATACATTAAATATGAGTAAATTGGGTGCCGCATACATACGAGTTTTAATACTCGAAATAACTGGAGGAAGAAAATAAAAACCAGGATTATAAAGCTAGTGAGCTTTTATTGAATAGCCATTCCACTCTTCTGTTAAGATAGAGAATAACTGTTGGAAAATACCAATTGAAGAGTGTTGAATAATAATTTCCGTTTTTACTTTTCTTACTAAGCTGGAAGGAAAAAGTTAACACATTAAATCATATTTTCATTCTCTGAGTTACTTTAAATCAGGTGTACAGTGTATAATTGAAATATAATGAAAGTTATTATTGCTAAACCAAGACACCACAAACGTCTATAGAAAGAATATCAAAGACAGATGAAATCTAGTTTTGTCTATTTTATTATTGAGTCTCTGCCGTTTTGTTTTATTTTATTTTTTTTTTTTTATAGCGTACCTCATGTATATACTTGTAATTTTCGTACTTAGTTCATTTCATACCAGTTTTATTTTTGATTTGGCCAAAACAATCAGTTACCGCGAAGTTTAACTCAGCAACTTATTGCTTTATTAGTTTATCCATAATTGTAATGTAAACGTTTCTTTTAACTTTCAGGATTATTTTGTTGATGTAACTGTACAGAAACTCCAGTCCATAGCAGTCTTACCTGAGCTGACTCCAGTAGATTTATTCCCCTTGGTTATCTTCACGATGTGTGCCGCTCTTTTCCTGCGGCTTTTCGGACTGGCGCCGGCATGATTGTAGCTGTAAGACTTTGGGGTTAGCTCGAAGAATTTCTGGGAAAGCGAAGTGAAAATTATTTAACAAGGTATCGAAATTTTTGGAAAATCCATAGAAATGATAGGGCAAAATAGGGAAAAAACGTGACACAGTATCGATATTTTAAAAATGCAGAGGAATCAAAATAGGGAAAACAATAAAGTATTGATATTTTAAAAAATTTAAGAAAATTGAAAGAACACAACAAATGTAATGTATCAAGGATTTAAAAAGAAAATGAAAATTTTGAAATTCATAATGGTATCTTTCTTTTTGCGCGATACAGACTTAACTTATTCCTCAAAATATTATATTACTAGACAAAAACTAGAGTGGTTGATTTTTAATTTTAAAAACCCACAATACTATGATCTGTGATCTCAGTGCTTAAACCATGTGATACAAGGAATTGAACCCACGTCGCCAAAGGCAGGATCCTGGACGTAGATGGAGAACTGGTTGTTGTCTATAGCCTGCACAAGGTTTAAGATGGCGCCATCAAGGCTGGGCTCCTGAGAGGGGTTGTCCACGTCACCTTTGATCCCAGTGAGGTCAAGGAGGGTGAAGGTCAGTATCAAACCAGTGTTGTTGTAGTCCACCTGACATATGTGAAATTTATTATACAAGTGAAAGGAAAGGGGGGATGGGAGATTTGATGAAGGTTATGGTGACGAGCTAAATGTCAACAATGATGATGATGATTATGCTGAGGATATTAGTGAGGATCATGACAATGCTAATGATGAAAATGATGATAATGATGAGGATATTAATAAAGATGTTTATGATGTGTTGATAAAATTGATGATTATGATGGTATATTGGCAATGATATTGATAATGACGATGATGATGCGAAAGAAGAGAAAGATGATGATAATAATGATTATATTAGTAATGATGATGCTTATGATGAAAATGATGAGTATGATGAGGATATTAATAATGAGGATGATGATTTTAACGTTCATTATGATGAGGATCATGATAATGGTAATGATAATGATATAGACAATAAGGGTGATGGAAATGAAGATGACAATGACGATGACGATGATGACGGTGATTACGAAGAGGATGATGATGATTACGAAGAGGATGATGATGATTACGAAGAGGATGATGATAATTACGAAGAGGATGATGATGATTACGAAGAGGATGATAATGTAGTTTGAGGATGATGATGTGATCTGGCAAGGAAGGCAGATGGGCTGTGTGATCTGGCAAGGAAGGCAGTGACACCTGGTCGAGGCTCGTCGCATGTACTCAATGATTACGAAGAGGATGACGATAATTATGAGGAGGATGATGATGATGACGGAGAGGATGGTGATGATTACGAAGAGGATGATGATGATTACGAAGAGGATGATGATAATTACGAAGAGTATGATGATAATTACGAAGAGGATGATGATAATTACGAAGAGGATGATGATAATTACGAAGAGGATGACGATAATTACGAAGGGGATGATGATAATTACGAAGAGGATGATGATAATTACGAAAAGGATGATGATAATTACGAAGAGGATGATGGTGATTACGAAGAGGATGATGATGATTACGAAGAGGATGATGATGATTACGAAGAGGATGATGATGATTACGAAGAGGATGATGATAATTACGAAGAGGATGATGATGATTACGAAGAGGATGATGATGATTACGAAGAGGATGACGATAATTATGAGGAGGATGATGATAAAGCTGTGGGTAATATTGCTTAACAGTTTGAGAATGAAGAACTGTGGCTACTTCAAAAGAAGATGATTATGTCGAGGAAAAGGTAGTGGATGAGATGGATCTTGGTTGTTGTGATGATTATTAAATGAGACCGACACGATAGTGAGAATAGTAAATGGTAAAGAAATGATAAGATCAATGGTAAAAATCTGATGATTACACTTCATATGTATATAACGGATTGCCTTACCCCAATGTTGGTGACTCTGACAGGGGACACAACCGCTGCTGTCTGTAGACTGATGCGGACTAGTTGCTTAAACACCTGGTAAAGTTAACAAAGAATTTTGTGAGGTAACTGATACATTTCTCTGGTTGTGACAAAATACAGTACGACTGACAATGAAGAAATAAGAGAGAGAGAGAGAGAGAGAGATAATAGAGAGAGAGAGAGAGAGAGAGAGAGAGAGAGAGAGAGAGAGAGAGAGGGGAATGGTTGATAGGGAGATAGAGAGAGTATCAAAAGAAAAGACGGGAAGGGAATTAGAAGGTAATATATGAAGAGAGAGAAAGAGAAAGGCAGAAAGAGAGAGAGAGAGAGAGAGAGAGAGAGAGAGAGAGAGAGAATGAGAGAGAGAGAGAGAACAAAGAAGATGAGATAGATGATTGTTTAAAGAAAAGATAGAAACCAACTGCAGGATTTGAATAGCCAGCGCGAAGAAAAGAAGAAAAGAATTAACACATATGCAGAGAGAAGAGTTAACAAATATGCAGAGAGAAGAGTTAAATTTGGATGAATTTCTGAACATACGTAATAAGAGAGATAGACAAAGAGACGTAGAGGAGAAGGAATGAGAGAAATTCATTGTGACAAATAGTTATTTATAGTTCAATTCTTTCTTTTCTCTCAGCCACTAGGGCTCCGTGTAAGGTTTCAGATCAACTAGCCGATTGACCTGAGACGATTATTCAGACACGTACCACGATATTGTCAAAGACATCCTTCTTGTACTTGTCTGAGACCATCATAATGAAATCGGCGCGCCCAGTGGCATCGAAGCAAGACGAAATATCGTAATCGTGGTAATTTGTAGGGGAGGAATCGAACTCGTAGAATACGAATGTTTTGGATATTGGAGGCTGCGAACAGAAAGAAATGGAATATTGATAGGGGGGTGGGTGGGGGGGGGGGGGGGCGCATAATTCTCAAAACATTGTTCCAAAGATTTTCCTCTTCAGTTCTTTTTTAAAACTAAGTCATTCCAGTCAATAGACAATATAGCAACAGTGGTCATTCGAACCAATAAACGTTTTGGATATGAGAGACTGCGATTAAAAGTGGATTGTTTTATAAAACATACTTATTGGTTTTTTAGATGATAGATTAGAGGCATAATTCTAAACTAAAATGTGCATATAATTTTCTAAATCATTAGCTATAAAATGTCCAAACTTTATTGAAACAATATTTGAGAATGTTTAAATATTTAAGCATTAAAAACCTAAAAAACCAAAAGCGTCTAGAAATAGTATTCTACACGTTCATTGCATACATAATAGATAATGGGAAATTTTATTATTATTATTATTATTATTATTATTATTATTATTATTATTATTATTATTATTATTATTATTATTATTATTATTATTATTATTATTATCATTATTATTTCGATTATCATGGGTCACTATCTATTTATCGACCCAAGAAGAGCAAACGGGCCGCGGTATGTGTTTAGCCCCTCACCGAGGTTTGGCTGATTCTCAGCTCCACGGGGACATTGAACTCAGATCTGGAGCCGACTGCAGTCCTTGCGTCCTGTGGAACAAAGCGGAAAGCGTGCGAAATGAGTGCAGCATTCACTGGTGTGAACCTTACTTCTTATGAAGTCGGTTTACCTCAAAAATGTATTCCTATATCTTATGACTAATAACGATTATAGGTTGAAAGCTCTTCCATACCTACGCCTTCTGGGATTTGAGGTTAACTTCGAGAAGTCAAGCGATAATGGGTTCGTCAACTCATTCCAAAATATTAGGTTTTTCTTCGTGAGGTTTATTCGTTTGGTCAATCAGTTTAACCCGAATTAGACCGAACTAAAAGCTAAATTTTACAGAAAAATTCAAAGAGAAATAATAGCATAAAAGACGTAAAAGCAAGAACAGATGAAATAAATAGTGATGGAATTTCCACGGCAACCACCGCCTTTGCTAAGTAAAGAGCAACATCTAACAAGCCAGCTTCTCAGTCAACTTTCTTGTAAGAAGAAAGCAATATATCCAAGTCATGCATGTATCTGGAATCACTCACCGCAGTGAAGTAGCTTCTCAGTCAACTTTCTTGTAAGAAGAAAGCAATATATCCAAGTCAGGCATGTATCTGGAATCACTCACCGCAGTGAAGTAGCTTCTCAGTCAACTTTCTTGTAAGAAGAAAGCAATATATCCAAGTCAGGCATGTATCTGGAATCACTCACCGCAGTGAAGTAGCTTCTCAGTCAACTTTCTTGTAAGAAGAAAGCAATATATCCAAATCAAGCATGTATCTGGAATCACTCACCGCAGTGAAGTAGTATTCCCATACTGTAGCAAAGTAGTTCGGCCCTGGTGGGGGCCAGTAGTGGGAGCTGGACACCCACACATCACACATGATGCCACGGCTCAGTCTCTGTGTAGGTGGAGGTAGGGGGATAGTGATGAGGATAGGTGGCAAAGTGTAGGGAGATTTGGGGTTATGTTGGCAACGCTGATGCTGTTATTCAACGTTTAAAAAAAAAATGATCAATTTCATTATTTGGCGACTATTAATAGATTAAATTATATTTTGAAAAGCATAATCTTAGGTGTATATTATAAACAAAATGTCTAGTCTAATTATATCTTTTTTAACAATAAAGAGAGAAACTTATATTTAAGGGTATTATTGGCTTTATGAATTAATAAACCCCTTGCAACACAATCGATTTCAGTTGTTGGTTGAGATAGTGAGGCATCTTATTAAACATGAAAGCAACACCAATGCCAAGGCGATATGTAGTAGTATCTTTCCAGTTCTTATTCTTCACCCCCAAAAAATTAAATATTGCTCAAGTAGAATAAACGAATCGTTATTTACTCCAGATTTTAACAGCTATTTAAAGCAGCAAATGTGTTATGTTCTTAAACAGTAAAACAAGGCTGTTTTATCATGGCGGATCGAAACCTAGAAAACCTTGCCAATTGAATGTGAAAATGTAAATTCTAATCATTGACAAGGGCTTTTTTTTTTTACTCTTGGTGCCAAATATCGAAATTGCCCACCTGACCAACATAAGAATAATTGGATCGGTCC
>JAWDGP010000505.1:430000-450000 GCA_033675545.1 Elysia crispata
TACCCAAGCAGCTTTATTTTAGTGGTGAAGAGGTCATTCAAGGGGAATGGAAAATGAAAAGCTAAACATTCCAATTAGAAATGTATATTGAGAATATGGACTTGGATTGCAAAAGATTGCTTTTCTACACTTTAAGGGGAAGGGCACTGAATTATGCAGTGAGCATGGAGGAGTCAAATCCAGGCATAAGTTTTAGAGATCTGATGCGACAAGTGAAGGTTTTAGGTTCGGGGCAGAAATTAGGTGTGAAACATCATACCTACGGCTGCAGAATGCGGTGCAGGAGAGGGGAGAGACCTTATATGAATGGGCAGATAGGCTGTGTGATCTGGCAAGGAAGGCAGATAGGCTGTGTGATCTGGCAAGGAAGGCAGATAGGCTGTGTGATCTGGCAAGGAAGGCAGTGACACCTGGTCGAGGCTCGTCGCATGTACTCAATGTTATGGTGCTAATGCGATTTTGCCTAGGATGCAGGGACAGGAAGATTGGAGTTAAAATCCATGAACAAGGACCACCTGAAACCTTGGGTGCTGCAATAAGAAAAGTAGAATGGCTGCAGCACATTGATGAGGCATCAAAGTCAGGCTTGGCTTATCGCAACAGGGATAACTATAGTAAAGATAAGGAATGGTATGAACGAAGGGAAGCGAATCCCAAAGCTTATCAGGTGGCATATGCGTACCAAAAAAAAAAAGCATACGAGTCATTTGGAAAGATGGCAGAAGATGCAGAATGGGAAAGGTCAAAAAACAATCATGAGCAGAATACAAATCAAGTGTGTCTCTAGTGTGTCCAGGCAGTGGGTAATGGCGTTGTGGCTCATCAGGCATGGGATCAAAGATAAGGAGGACTGGAAAACTTGTTGACTAGTTCAGTGGAGAAGATAGCATCTAAAGTAGAGCAGGTTGTTCAAGAGGTGGAAGAATTGAAAAAGAGATATTGGAACTTCGCACTGCAACGGCAGCAAATAAAGCAGGAATAGAAGAGTTGCGCACGGGGACGCACACTTGTGCGAAACTTTTCTCCAGCAAGGGGCTCAAGTGCCTCAAGATAACGGTCCGTGTCACAAAGAGAATGTGCGGAGAGATGGGGCATTACAAATTAGAGTGTCATCAATTAGGAAGGCGCGTAAAATTCAAAGAAAGTCAGCCTTTAAACGAAGCAGGGCTGGACCAGAAATCCCACACCCCAGCCCAAGTTAGAAAAGCAGATGACAGGGGAGGGGACCCCCCCCCCCAGAAATATACATATTCAAAGTTTGTGGCCTCAGTCTGCATTTCAAGTCCAACTTGCTCTCGAGGGTAAAACACTCCAAGCTACCATCGACGCGGCAGCAGAAGTGACCATAATTGCGGATAGAGTATATAAGGAACTGATTCAGCAACCTGATTAAGGGGAAAAGGTAATAATGTCCACAGCAGGGGAAAACCAAACATTGACAGCCTACAGAGTGGAACCGCTGTCCTTAGAGCTAGGAAAAGTAACAACGAAGGAGTTCATGTATGCAGCACCCATTGAAGATGATATGTTATTAGGGGTGGACTTCATGCGGCGGTACACACCAGCCATTGATTTTAAAAACAGGACTATGTCCATTCACAACGAAGTAGTTCCCATCAGGCAGAGGGAAGTAAGGAAACCGCAGTGTAGATCTGTTTCTCACCTTAAAGATATTACTCTGCATCTAAATACTATCATCAACCCTCAGTATCAAGGCGAATTAGGGGAGGATGGGCTTTTTGTCATAGAAATTGAGGAACAACTATCAGTGTTAGGACCTAGAGTTGTCATTGAAGGAAACAAACATCTTTTAGTATGTTTGGTAAATCTGTCTGATCAAGAAGTAAAATTGAAAAAGGATACACAGATAGCCAAAGCTTATCCTATTTCAGAGGGAGAAACTGAAGGTACGGGAGGAGAATACTTAGAGGATAGAACTTGCCAAGGTGACGCAGTAGTTGGCAAGTTACCAGAAAGTAAGAGCGTTATGTTTCTTGAAGCATGCAAAGGCCTCAATAAAGACCAGCAGAATCTGGTAGAGCAGCTGCTTATGACCCATGCAGGAGTTTTTGCAGAAGACGATCTTGATCTGGGAACATTCACAGCAGTGAAACACGTCATTGACACTGGTGAGGCATCACCTATAAAACATAAACTACGCCGCAAGCCATTGCATTTTGTAAAAAAAGAGGAAGAGCATTTAAACAAAATGTTAGCAGCAGGAGTCATTCAACCATCCATTTCTGAATGGGCTGCAGCACCTGTACTAATTAGAAAAAGGGATGGTAGTGTAAGGTGGTGCGTAGATTACAGGGCTCTCAACAAAATAACAAAAAAAAGATGTCTTTCCACTGCTTTTGATAGAAGATTGCATGGGTGCCTTGGAAGGTAACTGCTGGTTTTCCAAGCTGGATTCTAACTCTGCTTACTTGCACATTGAATTAGACAGAAATTCAAGAAAGAAATCTGCGTTTGTGACAAAAAATGGGTTATTTGCGTTTGTGAAAATATCTTTTGGGTTATGTAACAGCCCTGCAACATACTCGAGAGCAATGAATTTAGTACTTCGTGGTCTCACATGGAAAACAGTTCTGACATTTTTAGATGATGTTTGCGTGCTGGGGGAGAAATTTTGAAGAGCATCTTGTGAATTTGGGAGAGGTACTTAGTATATTCAGCTCTTACGGGTTAAAACTAAAACCAAGGAAATGCAACTTGTTTCAAAAAGAGGTGTCTTTTTTAGGACGTACTATGAGTTGGCGAGGAGCACAAATGAGCCAAGACTCAATAGAAGCTGTGCAGAAGTGGCCTAGGGCCAATGGTTCTAAAGAGGTCTTGAAATTTTTAGGGTTAGTGAATTATCACAGACAATTTATCCCAAATTTCTCTAGTTTAACAGAACCTTTATACAGAATATCAGGTACCAAAACTTATTGCTGGACCCAGGAACAAGAGGAATCCTTCAAATCGCTAAAGAAAATGCTGGTGAGCCCGCTAGTCCTTTCTGTGCCAACTTGTGGCGACAAGTTTCTCTTAGATACAGATGCATCAGATAAAGCTATAGCAGCAGAGCTAAATACAGGTGCAAGGCGGACAAGAAAGGGTCAAAGCTTATGGAATTTTTGCCCTGATTTCATTGCAACGGCGTTACTGTACAGCAAGGAAAGAGCTGTTGGCCATTGTCAGATTTACGCGTCAGTTTACGGTTTATTTGTTGGGTCGAAAGTTGGGGATCAGGACAGATCATGCCAGTTTGATATGGTTAATGAATTTTAAGGAACCGGTGGGTCAAATTGCCCGCTTGATGGAGGAGTTAAGCCAGTATGATATGGAAATAATGTATCGTCTAGGAAAACAGCATCTCAATGCTGATGCTTTGTCACGGATGCCAGTGAAGGAAGGCTGCTACCATTATCAGGGGAAAGAAATACTGAGCGATCTGCCCTGTGGGGGATGTAAATATTGCACCAGGGCTCACTTGCAGTGGCATGCTTTTTTCAGGAGGTAGATGATGTTATACCACTTGCAGGAACTGCAATGACTACGAATCAAAACCCTCGTATTGCTTCAGTGCAACGTTAGGTACAATGGTTAGATGTATGTCCCAAAGAGAACTTACAGAGTGAACAGGCTACGGATCAAGTGGTAGCTCCACTATACAATTGGCTGAAGAATGGGATTAGCCCTACGCAAGGTGATATTGCACTGTCTTCCCCTGCCGCAAAATTTGTTTGTGGATTAACAGGGAAATTTTTATAACAGAGGACGGGGTAATATACAAAAAGGAGAAGGAAAAAAAGCTTGTCTTAGTGCCCAAAGTTTTTCAAGACAAAATTATGCATCTCTGCCACAACATACCAATGTCAGGCCATCAAGGGACTAAGAGGACTAAAGAGAAGGTGCGGGAGTCTTTTGACTGGTATGGCATCACCCACAGTGTTCGAAATTTTATTCTCACCTGTGATGTCTGCAATAAAAACAAGAAACTTACGAGGCATGCGAAGGGATCAATAACATTATACCATGCCGGCGCTCCAATGGGACGAGTACATCTTGATTTCCTGGGACCACTTCCCATAACGAGCGGTGGCAATGAGTATGTCTTGGTGATGGTGGATCAGTTTTTATGACCCTTTGAAAAAACACAATGATGGTCGTAGTAATGGCTCTCTAACATCTCTTACCGCAGGGCGTCTAGAGGTTTTGGGGTATGCGGCCGTCCGTTCACTGTAGTGTCACCAAACAGCCTGGCAAACATGCTCTGGTCTAAGGGGGAAATCTGGCAAGTGGTGGCTTCAGTTGAGGCTGGGGGTGGGGGGGGGGAGGAGTGAGAGGAATGTCATCACATTGATTTTATACCTCCTTACTTATCACCCTCCTTCTTCTCCATTCTTTATTCGGTCCATCATTTCTCCTATCTTCTCTTTTTTGCTGCATAACTTTTGTTCTGCCCCTTCACGTACTATCTCAAATCTTTCAGTTTTGATTTTCTTCTTTTTAGTTTCCTGAAAAAAAAACAACTAAACGTAAACAGCATCCAATCCACACGACAGATAAAATCTGGCAAAATGGGATTGGAATCCACTACCAGATTTTCAGCCAGGGATCGAACCCCTAACATCCAGTTTAATGCTTTACCGACTGAGCTATCCGGTGACACCCCCCTCCCCCTCTCCCATTCTGTTTAATTCTTTAACATGTCTCGCAATATGAGAAATAGCCAGACTTACTAGCGCCATCTTTTGGGAAAGTCAACATAATCTGCTCGTTGCTGGTGTACTTGAAGATTGACCAGAATGTCTGACCATCTTTCCAGTAGTGGAGGGAGTGTCTGGTCAAGAACAGGCCAAAATAGGTAAAAAATAACAAGGAAAAGGAGGAGGACGAGAAGAAGAAGAAGAAGAAGAAGAAGAAGAAGAAGAAGAAGAAGAAGAAGAAGAAGAAGAAGAAGAAGAAGAAGAAGAAGAAGAAGAAGAAGGAAAGAAAGGAAAAGGAAAAGAAAGAGCGGGAGAGACCGGAAGATTAAAACAGGACAAAGGGAGAGGAGAAGAGCGAGAGAACTAAGGAGAGAAAGGAGTTAGATAAAAACAAATCTGATGATAATGATTAAGATAAAGATATGCTGAAGGAGTGCGAAAGAGACACCATTTGATAATATAAGTGTGTATTTGAAAGGTGGGTTACCTAACTTGAACAGTTCCAAAAATCTTTGAATAAATAAGGAAAGTGTAAGGTTTGCTGATTTCTCATATAGAAAGGGTTTTCGACAATTAATAACAGACACTAGTCGTGCATGTTACTGGTTCAAATGGAGAAAGTTTTCGATTCTAAATAAAATATACACTGTACTTGCTTGTTATTGGTCACATAGAGAGAGGGTTTTCGATTCTAAAAGACAGATACTTGCTTTTTTATATTGGTCTCATATAGAAAATGTTTTCGATTCTAAATAACCGATACTTGCTTGTTATTGGTGTAATCGATGAACTGGTGGAAATCTTGGGTGAAGTCCTTGCCTCCACCAATCACGTTCACCTCCACTCGCCACGTCACTTGATCAGGGAGGTACGGCAATGTGGGGCCTGAGAGGCGGGGGAGGTGGGAAGAGAGAGAGAGAGAAAGTGAGAGAAGCAGATAGAAATAGAGAAATAGAGAACGGGCAGAAAGACAGACGGACAGAAGCAGAGACACAGATAGACAGATAGATAGTCAGAGAAAAGGAGAAAGAGAGACAGAGAAATAGCGAGAGGGAGACATAGATATAGAGGAAGACACAGAGATAGACAGAGACAGACAGAGGGGGAGAGAGAGAAAAATATGTAAAAATAGTACCAAATATAAGGTATTATATTCGGAAGTTCGTTTATCGTAAGATACAGTTTAAATGTATTAGTTGAAGCCTCAGTTTTATCTCCAGTGTAATTAAACTGTAGAAAGGTTATGTATTAGAAAGGGAAATACGGTATGTTTATATCAAACAAAGAGGAGCTAAAACACCCTCGAAATATATATATATATATATATATATATATATATATATATATATGAATTCAGAAAATTAAATAGAGGTCGAATTACTGTGGAAATATAGAAGTAAAATTCGTGTCAAAAAATTCTTTCATGAATATAACGTATCCAAGACATCATAGACAGAATGGGAAAGAGAAGATAAATAAAGTGAAGAGGGGAGACAGATAAAGAGATAGACAGTGAGAGAGAGACAGAGAGAGAGAGACAGAGCGAGAGACAGAGAGAGACAGAGAGACAGAGAGAGACAGAGAGAGAGAGAGAGAGGGAGAGACAGACAAACAGACAAAGACATGGAGAAGTAAGTGTGTTTACAAAAAAAGGTAAACTTGAAGATGAGTGAAAACATAAGCTACAAAACATTTTCAGGATCTTCTTCCTAAAAACAGTTCTCTTCTGTAGTCACTTGCCTGTGTATGTGCTGTAAGTGGAGGGGTCACATACAGATTTGTCCGCGGCCCCCTCTACTTCCAAAAATATGAGAACCACCGCAATAAAGACAGACAAAGTCCAGATAGAACCCTTGCACCCCATTGTCATCTGTGTCGAAGAAAAACATTGAATAGAGATTGGTTACCTATCAAAGCATTTATCTGAATGCCATATTTAAAAAAAAGTTTGTTCATAGTCGTCATCGTTATGCCTCAAACATTAAAAACCTGCACAAGAAATAATACTATCTGCTAAGCAAAACTGCAACAAATTTGTCTTAAGCATAAAAAAAATCATCAATTACCACCATAACTCACATTTACTACTACTACTACTACTACTACTACTACTACTACTACTACTACTACTACTACTACTACTACTACTACTACTACTACTACTACTACTACTACTACTACTACTACTACTACTACTACTACTACTACTACTACTACTACTGCTACTACTACTACTACTACTACTACTACTACTACTACTACTACTACTACTACTACTACTACTACTACTACTACTACTACTACTACTACTACTACTACTACTACTACTACTGCTACAGCTACCAATACTACTTATGTGCAGCGTTTTGTTGATCATGACTGAAACTTTATATATGATCAAATAAAACTGGCCTCTAATAATTTATACCAAATATTCTCCATATTCACAATTTGGATATAAGCGAAATAAAATTTCTACACACATTTCAGTCGATATTTTTGTTGAAAAAAATGAATTAATAATACTATGCAAACAAATTCGTAGATCACAGTATAGACTTACAGCACCTCCAGGAGTCAAGGCAGTCAGGTTGATTAGATTCAGGGCGATATCAAATCATCGTCAGTTCTCTCTATATCGATAGCGACAGTTTATCATGTGAATCACAGCTGGGCGTATGGCCTTGTCATTAGGAACTAGTTTCTATCAACCCATAACTCTATATTTCTTAATCTTGCTGTCTGCAATTGAGAGAAAGAATACAGGATAAAAGAAAATCTGCGATAACCAAAGTAATCACCGCTTTTCTTTTATTCCGTATTCTTTTTCTCAGGAAATTTGTATTTTTTATCCAATAAATCTATGTAAACATCTCTTTAAGTATTTACTGACTAACTGTTCATTTACATAT
The DNA here is from genome assembly GCA_033675545.1 of Elysia crispata. Classification (NCBI taxonomy): domain Eukaryota; kingdom Metazoa; phylum Mollusca; class Gastropoda; family Plakobranchidae; genus Elysia; species Elysia crispata. Next base: position 437,610 of record JAWDGP010000505.1, read on the forward strand.
ACTTCTAGTTCTATCTATCTATCTTTCTGTCAATATGTCGACAAGTCTATCTAACTATCAATCTATCTATCTCTTACTAATTTATCCTATTATTTATTATTTGCGTCAGATGATTATTCTGTACAGCGCCGTGTCATTTTCAGCCTGGCTGATTTGCCGATTATATTGGATCTTATATCTTATCTAATAAGGTCTATCCTTGTTAAGACAAAAACACGACAAGGTCCACGACAATCTGATCTCAGCTTTCTTCTGTATCAAACAAGCCCCCGTCGGGCATATATGAACCGAAAACTTGAGACTCCAAACTTTGCCACCGAATAAGAGCGCGAGTGGGATTCGAATTTGCTAACAAAAGTCTTATTGCGGGCAGTCTAACCCCGCATCCAAAGACGTTTCCATAGCCCTTGAGTCTGCACATGTTTACTAAGACTTTGCACTAAGTCAATACTGTTGGTTCTCATGTTGTGATTATCGATACTCCATCTTTAATGCTTGCGCCAGTTATGGCCCTGCAGAATAATGCAGTCAACAAAACGAGGTGTAGGATAAGAATCAAAATCATTAACATTTAGTACATTAACTTCTGAATGAACTTTCTGATCCCTCACCTTTCCCCTTTGTTTTACTGCTTCCCCCAACCTTCAACCTTCTCTCCTCCCTGTATTCCTCCCCCCCCCCCCTCTTTCCTCCTATTTTCATCAGTCTCTATCCCAGGCTTGTTCCCGCTACTCGACTCAGTGCCTTAACCCCAACAGTTTGAGGTGGAATCTGGACCTGCCAAGAGTGGTCTTAGCACTTCAATAAAATATTACCGTTACAGCCCCCCCCCCTCCCCCCCCCCCGTCTCACACACACTTTCAATGATCTCAACCCTGTCTGACTTGAAAGAGGCAAAGGAACAAGAAAATCATTAACTATGAACGCAATGAGCAGGCGAGACTGTCGTTATAAGATTGAAACTCCGTAAGAGAGGAGAGAATTACCCAGCCTGACGAGTTGAACCCGTATCTTATCTGTTCTGATCTGGTTTGATATCATAGTCCAGTGGGCGTATACGGCCGTTGGGATGATCCACCGTACCGGTCACCGCATTGGTCACTCCGATAAGATGGTTACTTATCACCTAGAGAGGATTGCCTGTTGTCCAGTCGTTGCGTAAATTCATATCTTTACCGATGTGTTAGGTTGGGAAAAGTCTCTCAACGGATCTCTTACGCTGCATTATTGGGAAACGTTTTCCATGTTTTACGTTGAATAAATTTTAAGTTAGAATTTCTCGTGGAGAGCATAAAACTATGTAGTAAGGATAGGAAATTATCTCTGATGTAACATCTGCCAGTTAGTAAATTAGTTTCATGCCCGTATTATGGCCCATGACCTGTAATATTTGATATAGTTATATGGGTATTGACGATGATGAAATAGAATTTACGGAACGATAGCTTCAACGATGTAGGCCTAGAATTCAGGACGGCAGGCAGGGAACATTTTTCTGCATAAGCTTGAAAACGATATAGATACAAAAATAGAGAAGGGACTTGTATATGCTGAGAAACTGGAAGAGGTAAAACAATAATTGAAAATGAGCCCAAAATGAGTTTCCGTCTTTGATCTGCGCCATGACACAAGTGCTGATAAATGAACGCGTTTAAAATGAAAAAAGATCCCCTGAAATGTGATTTTAAAGGAGTCATTTAAGAAAAGAAAACATTAATGAAGAACTCAATTTCACATGCTAAACAGCTTAACACAACATCAAAACGAGGAGATTTTTCCTTTTTGGAAAAAAACATGTGGCAGTATGAAAGTCACTAAGAAAAAAGGGGTGCAGGAAAAATTAAGGTAGAAGAAGGTAAAGGTTAGGATAAAATTATGACAATAATATATATATATATATATATATATATATATATATATATATATATATAGAGAGAGAGAGAGAGAGAGAGAGAGAGAGAGAGAGAGAGAAATAGATTAAAAGACATACAATGATATTTTTTCACACATATGAAAGAAAAGAAAACATGAGGCAGTAATTATTGCTATAAATCATGCTACTGGAAACATGAATAGGCAGTTATATTGTTGAAATAGCATAAAAGCACTTTTTGGTTTTAGAATAAACCAACAGACCAGTAAGAACGTGATAAAATAAAATTATACAAAAAATGGTCTGATTTGAGCCTAGATTTGTGGCATAAAAACAAGTTTTTGACTGACAATGAAAGAGATATTTTTAGAAGGTTTAAGCGTTGGAAGGTCATAGAGTCTATCGGTATGAAAGGGAGTTTAAAAACCAGTGTAGTGGTTAGTGATGTATTTCGGGAAACTTTGAGGAACGATTGAGCTCTTGATTGGAACGTTTGATATACTCTCAAATATTTTATTTTTAATTTTATATTGGATGGATAACAAAATCCAACTCCTACAGAACTGTTATATATTTTGCTTTTCAATACCCAATGCGATTTCTTTACTTATTGAGCCATCTGATTGTCATGTCACGAAACACACACCGGTACTTGACCAATCCCATAGGATAGATTTCTTGCGTTATCTCTATCATCATCATCATTATCACACAAGTGCCTTAATAACGAGATGCCTGGTCATTTTGTTATCTGCAAGATAACCCAAGTCCAGACACAAGATTTTGAAACCGTAGAAGAGAAAGACTTGTTAGTGCAAGCTTGGCTTCTGAATACTCGAACTGGAGAAACAGCGATATGGCGAAATCAGGGAAATCAATGAAGTCTTTGCTGTGCTAATCTATTTAAAGATTGACTCTGTATAAAAGCATAGAATCTACTTTTGTCGGCACTGGGCATCAGCTAATCTGTACTTTTATGATCCTTTTGAAGATTGCTGCTTCAAACGTTTATTAGAAGTCTATGAATCGCTGCAAAAAGTGTCTAACGGTGCACTGCTCAAGGAAGTTTATTGCTGCGCATTTATTTAAACCTACATGATAAGGAATACTTTAAAAGATCTTAAAATACTAAGGGTTTTCAAAAGTTAAGTTACAATTCTTATCAATGTTGGTTTTATAGGTTTATAGACAGGCAGCTTTATATTCCTTTTCTATGAGCCATTCTGGCACATTTAGTACGAACCTCAGCAGGGCTTACAAGGTGAAATCCAAAAATGACATTTTTACTAACCAAACAGTGGCTTTATTTACCATTGACAAGTCTGTAGGTTTCAAGACATGCTTCTCACAAAACTATCACCGATGCTTCTCTAACGTCTAAAAAAAACTTAAGATATATTTAATACCTTTGCTTTGTTTATGATATGAATACGATTTTACAACGTGTTTTGCTACCTAGAAAAGTCTTAATTTCTTTTTTAAGGTTCGGCTAGCATAATAAATAACAGCGTCTCCAAATATAACATAAGCATTCAAAATAAGAATACAAAGGATTCTTTCCGATTAGCTTCTCAAATGTTTCCAATAGTTTCCGATTTTATGTCTTTAATTTATGTAGCCTAACTCTCTAGGAAATCATATTCCCGATATAGAGATAAATATAAAAACTTCATGAATTGGAGTACGTGGCATAAACGACGCGGTAGTAAATAAACTCACGGAACTTCCTATGACACATTAGTGGTTTCCGGTGTTCAAAGAACAAAATTGCTTTGAGTTAAAAAAAAATACGTCCTTTTAATGCTTCAAGTTTCAGTAGTTTATGTGTTTAAAACAAAAATAGATTAACACCACTCCTCCTAAAAAAAAATAAAAAAGGGGGAAAATCAAAAACAAAAAAAAAAGACAACCACACCTGCTTTGTTTTTTTCCTCACAAAATAACAACAACAACAACAACAACAAAACAAACAAAAATTTGTTTTTCCATGTAAAGCAGAGCCCATATCGTAAAAATAAGATTTTGAACTTTTTTCTGCCTCTCCACTTGCACCCTCTCTCCCCCCCCCCCCAAACCTCAGTTTATTAAGTTTCTGTAAATGAGCCTTTCCCTTTTTTACACGGCATAAACATAATAATTTGGGCACAAAGACCAAAAAAAAAAGATTTTAAATATAACTTACAAAATATAAATCACAAAGTGAGAATCGATATCATGGTAATATTTCAACGAATTCGATTCCATATACTCAAAATCGTTCTTCACGTTTAATAGGTAGTGTACAGACTGGGCTGACCTTGTTGATTGAAATCTATCAATTGATAACATATTTTGGCTGAGAAATTGTAGCCTTCTTTTCTTCTGATAGGCGTGTAAGATCTTAAAGCAAAGTGATTAACTTTGTGATTTATCGAAGTGTGTACCTGGCGTAGATTTGAATATATCGTCTCTCGATATCTAGTTGACACAGTGCTTATCTGTTACTTTCTTATTCTCTCTTTTTGTCTGTATCTCTCTCTCTCTCTCTCTCTCTCTCTCTCTCTCTCTCTCTCTCTCTCTCTCTCTCTCTCTCTCTTTCTCTTTCTCTATTTATATATTTATTTTTATTTCTCTGTCTATCTTTCTTTTTATCTATCACTGCTACCCTGACTGTTATTTTTCTCGCTCCTCCTTTCTCAATCTCTTCAATCTATTTCTCACTCCCTTTCTCTCTCTGTTTTGCTCTTACTCTCTCTCCTTCTCCTGTCTACCTTTGCCTCTGGCTGTCGATCTCTCTCCCTCCTTCCTCTCTCTCTCTCTCTCTCTCTCTCTCTCTCTCTCTCTCTCTCTCTCTCTCTCTCTCTCTCTCTCTCTTTTCCTACTTGCTTATCGCTCCTCTCTGTGTCTTTTTCTCCCGTCTGGTTTATTATGAAGATCGCCGAATCCACCCCAGGCGCCCAAACCATTATCTCCTAACTCTACTGACACAACATTAATCACGTGACCTATAAGACTGGTCACTTCCGGTCAAGACTTGTCATTCACGGACTTTCTCTCTCTCTTGTGGACCGAGGTAAGTTTCTTTTTTTTTTTTTTAGTTTTAACTTACACTTTATTCTCCATAATGAGAACGTTTCCATTGTTTTCGATTCATGAAAGAGGAGAAGAACAAATTTCCCTCAACGTTAAGTGGGAGGTTACTGGTCCAATAAATGTCAAAACAAACACCTACTATGATGTTTCGAAAGGTTACGAATTTAGCCATTGTCCGTAGATTGGGGTTGCAATTCCGGAACTTTTCAGGGCCTGATTAAAAAAAAAAAAAAAAAAAAAAGGAAAACTTCCATGATTCCAGCAGGTTTCGTTACGGTGAGAAAATCAACTTACTGTTGAATTTTATTTCGTTCGAATTATGAAACATCTTATTGTGGAAGGCTATATCAAACAATATTAGGCAAAATTCAGCTTTATTGGGGTTGAAGGAATGTATCATATAATACCATTCCTGTTGCTATTGTGATCCATTCTTCCAGTTTGGTGTTCTTTGGTTGTTAGATTGATTGTTTGCTTGAAGTTCCACACTTGTTTCTTCATTTATTTATATGATTAAATATATCAACTAATTAATTTCAATGAGTCAGTGATTCAGTGTTTCAATTTTTTCATAGATTTACAAACCTACTCGTTATTTATTGAAGGATCAATTGAGATGAACTGATCTATTTGCTTATTCATTTATGAAACAATAGATTGTCGTTTTGTTGGTTGATATATTGAGTTATTTTTTTTTTACCAAAAAGCAATCAAGACTGAACAAACCGAGAAATATTAATTGAGCAGTTGTTTGTTTTATTTGTTTTTATTTCTATTTCTTGTTTTATTCATTTGTTTTTTTCCCTTACACAAGGTAAATGATTAGATTTTGCTCTCAACTTCCAATAACCTGATTTCTGTTGCTTTTTTTTTTGTTTTGTTCTGTTTGTTTGCTTTTTTTGGTTTTGTCATATACACCAAATTCAAACGCAGGTCAACCCTGAAGATGGCTACAGGGAATCTGTTTCTTCTGGCTGTTGCCACCATTCTGGTGGGCTGGGCGTGTGTTGTAGAGGGAGCTGGTGGTAGAAATGACTCGTTCTGCACTAAACCCAAGCCGGCTGTTGGTAAAAAGATGGATACTGTGACACGACATCTACTAGTCTCTCTCGTTCTAATCCTTTTTTTTTTTTTGGTTTTGTTATTCAGCTCTCTAGTTAGCCCAAATACTATCTACCTGTCTATTAATCTAACTGCATAATATTAATTGTTCTCCATCCATCTATTTTTCGTTTACACTTTTTTCTTATAAACTTGAACATTTTCTCTTCGATTATTAATATGACAATACATTTCTATTATTTAGTGTAATTATCTGTATGTTTTACTTTTTTACTTTCATCTATCTACCCGTCTCTCTCATTATTTATTTATTTATAACTTTAGGATTATTTATTTGTCTATTTTATAGAAATCTATAACTTTTCATTCATAAATAGTTGCCAACTAATCTCTCTGGGCTTCTCTATCTGTATGTTAGTGTATATGTGTGAGGTTATGTATATATTCATAGTTATATATATATATATATATATATATATATATATATATATATATATATATATATATGTATATATTTACCACCATATCTGTTCTCTTTGTTTACATCGATCTACTGTATATAATCAGATATCTATCTATAAATTGTGTCCAGAGATATAATGTAGACCTCATATGTTTTTCCTTCTGTTTCCCTATAAATTAAAGGTTACTTTCTGTTTATTTATATAGTTTGTATTCTCATCCTCTCTCTCTCTCTCTCTCTCTCTCTCTCTCTCTCTCTCTCTCTCTCTCTCTCTCTCTCTCTCTCTCTCTCTCTTTCTCTCTCTCTCTATCTATCTATCTAACTATCTATCACTGGTTCTCTAATAATACCTCAACAAATGCACCACATCTTACTCTTTACTTCCCCCCCTCCCCCAGACCCCGCTACAGGCACCAAGTTGAAGCCTCCCAACAAGCCCATCCTCAGCAGTAATTTTGAGACACACATCGTGCTGAACATCATCTCAGGCAAGATGACTAAAGGTAACGGAAATTACATCTTTTGGGAATCGTTTTTCTAATTGTCTGTCATGGAAATAGAGAATCAACGCTCTAAACTATTGGAGAAAAAATACTGGACGACTAATTCTGGACTTTCCGATTGCCATTACAGTCGAAATAATCTGCTAAACGCTAAGTATACGACTTTTTGTGGATTTTAAAAAGTAGTGCCGAGAAATGCACGGCTTTTCGGGAATTCGTAGATCTGAGTTTTGGGGGAGGGGGGGGGGGGGGGTTGTTTTGTCTTTGTTTATCTTCTTTTTTTTTCCAAATGATTCATGAAAATTTACGTTTTAGGGAGGTTTTAATAGCTAAATATTGTTATTAATGGTTACAGAAGACCAGTACCTGGATTTTCAAGAGACTGGATCAGTTATGAATATGTATCTCTCTTTTCAATCCCAATTTATGCCTTAAATTTCACCGAAATTAAAAGGATCACATACGCGCAAGGTGCAACCATCCTACTTGAGATAAACAGTTGGAAAATTTATCGAAGAAGCTCATGGTAATAGTTTCAAAAAGAATATCAATAACCACAGTGATGTTTGTTCTGAATGAAGACGTTCTCCAAGAAGTGGCCTTCCAAAAAACCTTTGTATAGATCATGGCGCCTATAGAAAATCTCTAACCCCTTCTTCACACCAATGTTGAAGAAGTTTAAAGTATGATTTTTACTATAAGACGAAGATACAAGCAGTACTTTTGGATCATTCGCTAGCTAAATCAAAGAGGGTATGGTTATCCGTTATTCGCACTTCAAATAAATCGCCTTCCCTAGGCCTCTGCATCTGTAAGCTATTGCTCTACCCTGTCATTCTAGTGATTTGGGTGTGTAATCTTTCTTTTGTTACACACGGGTTTTCTCCCTTAAACCGTTTCCGCTATGCTTCTGTAAGCTATTGCTTTTTTTGTCAATTTTGTGTCTAGGGTGTGTAGTTATCTCTCGTTTGTTACACACGGGTTTTCTCCCCTATGCTTTAGTAAGCTATTGCTCTATTTTGTCAATCCTGTGTCTTGTGTATGTGCAGTTGTCTCTCATACGTTACACACCAGTTTTCTCCCTTTGGGTCGGCAGAGTTCCATCAGTACTACAGCTTCGACCAGGACCACTCGGTGATCGACGAGAGAGAGTACGGCCACCGAGAGTACGGCTATGCCCAGTACAGCACTGGGGAGCTACTGGTCGTCACTCCAGCTGACCGTGAGAGAAAAAAACAAAAATATTGTGGTCTGAGTAAAATCTTCTCAAGAAAAAAATGTCATCCCAGTTTTAGCTTTTCCGAAGTGAACTCGGCCAATTAAAAATAAGGAGACAAAATTTCGTTTCCTTGCCTCGACATTTTCGATTTAATATATTTTAAGGGCTGTCTATATTCAGGAGTATCCATTGCGGAGACTCGGCATGACGCACTGTCTGGAGTCAGCAAGATTACAGCTATTTTACCTGTGATTTAGTGACTTTTATAAGAGCTATTACACAATATGAAATGCTGTAAGATCGGTATTTTTCAGAAAATTAATATCGAGTTTCGCACATACCGATTTTAACCTATGAGATGCTTAGCTCTGGTAGGAAAATACTTAAATGTTTTATTGATGAAATAATAAACGCCTATCTCACTTCTTTCATTCTATCTCAAGACGATAATTCTTTCCCTTCCAGTGAAATGCACAGTGACAAATCTTAGCACCAGTGAACAGAGGTTTATCTTCGGCTACAAGAAATCTCACAACAAAGGTCACCTGCCATCTCCGGAAGCCGTTCTTCATATATTACAGGTAGGTCACGCAGAATCGAGAGTCGGTCTTTAGAACTCAGGCAAGTCCACGAAACCGAAATTCGGTCTTTACATTTCATGTAGGTCAGATAAAACTGAGATTAGGTGTTTATGGTTCCGGTAGGTTACATAGAACCGATATTCGATCTTTATAGGTCGGGTAGGTTAGATAGAACCGATATTCGATCTTTATAATTCAGGTAGGTTGGATAAAAAAGCTATTTGGTCGTTCTTATATTACAACTACAGGCCAGAGATAACCGACGTTCGGTCTTTATAGTTCAAGTAGGTTAGATAGAACCGATATTTGATTTTATGGTTCAGGTAGTTTCAAAGAACCAACATTCGGTCCTTGTAAGATTCGGTCGTTACATTTAAGTCAGACAGAACCAAAATTATGTATTTTTAGTTCAGGTACATTTCGTCTTTATAGCTCAGGTATATTAAATGGAACTGAAATTCGGTCTTATTTGGTTCAGGTTGGACCGAGATTCGGTTTTCATAGCTCAGGTTAGTTTAAACCGAGGCTCGGTCTTTAAAGTACATGTAGGTTGGATAGAATCGATAATCGGTCTTGATTTTTCAGGTAGTTTAGAGACAGCCGATATTCGGTCTTTATACTTTAGGTAAGTTAGATGGAACCGATATTTTGTCTTTTTTATATTAGAGGTAGGTTAGATAGATCTGGTTTTTCTTACATTAATCTTAGGTAAGATGCAATGTTAATTCGGTCTTTACAGTACAGACATGTTATATAGAACCGATTCTTATAGAGCAGGTTTGTCAAACCGAACCGATATTTGATTTTTATTGTTCAGGATGGTCAGATATAACCGAGGTTCGGTCCTTTCTACAAGTAAGTCAGGTAGACCCGCGAGTCGGTCTTTCTTTAATTATAAAATAGTCGAATTCAGTGGAAATTCAGTTCTTAAATGAAGGTCACATAGAACCAAGATTCTATCCTTAATAAATTACACGTAGATCTGACAGAACCGAAATCTAGCCCTTCAAATATTACACTTAGATCGGTAGGTCAATGAAACCGAAATTGGTTCTTCATAAAAAGCATGTGGGTAAGGAAGAACCGAAACTGTTCCTCATAAACTACAGGTGAGTAAAAGAGAACCAAAATTGGTTCTTCATAAACTGCAAGTGGGTAAGAGAGAACAAAAAATTGGTTCTTCGCAAACTACAGGTGGGTAAGAGAGAACCGAAATTGGTTCTTCATAAACTACAGGTGAATAACCGAGAACCGAAATTGGTTCTTCATAAAATACAGGTGGGTAAGAGAGAACCGAAATTGGTTCTTCATAAACTACAGGTGAATAAGAGAGAACCGAAATTGGTTGTTCTTAAACAACAGGTGAGTAAAGAGAAACGAAAGTGGTTCTCTATAAACTACAAGTGGGTAAAAGAGAACCAAAATTGGTTCTTCATAAACTACAGGTGAATAAGAGAGAACCGAAATTGGTTCTTCATAAACTACAGGTGAATAACAGAGAACCGAAATTGGTTCTTCATAAAATACAGGTGGGTAAGAGAGAACCGAAATTGGTTCTTCATAAACTACAGGTGAATAAGAGAGAACCGAAATTGGTTGTTCTTAAACAACAGGTGAGTAAAGAGAAACGAAAGTGGTTCTCTATAAACTACAAGTGGGTAAGAGAGAACCAAAATTGGTTTTTCATAAACTACAGGTGGGTAAGAGAGAACCAAAATTGGTTTTTCATAAACTACAGGTAGGTAAGAGAGAACCAAAATTGGTTCTTCATAAACTACCGGTGGGTAAGAGAGAACCGAGATTGATTCTTCATAAACTACAGGTGGGTAAGAGAGAACCAAAATTAATTCTTCATAAACTACAGGTGGGTAAGAGAGAACCAAAATTGGTTCTTTATGAACTACAGGTTTTTAAGAGAGAACCGAAATTGGTTCTTCTTAAACAACAGGTGGGTAAGAGAGAACCGAAATTGGTTATTCTTAAACTACATGTGGGTAAGAGGGAATTGAAATTGGTTCTTCATAAACTACAGTTTGGTAAGAGAGAACCGAAATCGGCTCTTCTTACAGTACAAGTGGGCGAGAGAGAACCGAACATATATATTATGTTGATCCTACCGCAAATTTTGTATAACCATTCGGTGCTTTTAATCCCATAGTGAGTCCTGAGATAAAAATAAAAGAGATCTACTCAGGATTATTCAATATATTGCAATTAGGGTACACCTTCCTCGGAAGTTTCCATACATAACAAATTATGATTACTTTAAGGGCGTGAACTCTACCTTCATCACTACTTATAATTCAAGTTTACCCTCCATTATGTCCTACATAATGCACAGGAACATAATCATGATTCACTTAAATCTACCCACCATATATCTGGCCAGTCCACTCAAAACTTCTGTCCTTAATGGATTACTGGATCCTCAGGTCTACTCAAACAAGTTTCATTGATACATTCCTGTCGAATAAGACTGTCACTAGCATTAAAAAGACGAATAAGATCTATGTCAGAGTGTGCTATACCTATGAATAGGTGAGATTGATGGCAAAAACTGTGAAGCAGATGTCACATGTTAGCTAGACCTGCACAAAAGTCTGTTATGTGTATATCAGATATTGACAAGGTCGTCTCCAGAGGCTGTTTATACGTATATTAAATGTAGACAAGATCATCTTCAGAGTCTCTTATACGTATGTCAAATGTAAACAAGATAATCTTCAGAGTCTCTTATACGTATGTCAAATGTAGAGAAAATAATCTTCAATCTGTAATATATATGTCAAATGTAGACAAGATCATCCCCAGAGTCTGCTATAAGTATATCAAAGGTTCACCACATTAACTCTAGAGTCTGTTTTACGATACATGATATGTACTCATATCTATGAAAGAATATGCCCTGAATATACATTTTTAAAAAGTCAAATTATATCAGAGATTGACATACATAGTTATAGATTTTAATCATGTCCCAAAAAGAACAAGTCTATAAATATAGATGTTATCATACATATTGAAAAATAGTCAGCTAATTTAAAAAAAAATCCAATCTATGTATTTATCATTTCATATATTCACTCTAATTTAAGTGCAAGCAACATGATTTCCGACTAGGCAGTGCACATTCTGGCACTTTTTACAAGAGTTTATAGCTTTTAAATGAGCATTAAGAAGGATGTTATAATAGATTTGGAAAGTACTCATAGCAAAGTTATTTAGTCTCATTCTCTTCTCTTCCCACCGTTTTTTACACGTTTATTTTCCCAGCCTGAGGACGACAGTGTTGAAATTTACGTTGGAAAACAGACCGCTAGGGGAATCCCCTGTGACGTTTGGTACTCCTGTACTTACTGGGAAGATATGAAATCTACTATGGATATACACTGGTATTTTTCAGGTGGGTCAAAGTAAGGTGATATAGAATCTACAATGTAAATATACTGGCGCTTTTCTGGTACGTCAAATGGGGAGATATAGAATATACTATGGATACACGCTAGTATTTCTCAGGTAGGTCAAAGTGGGATTATATAAAATAATCATGTAGTTTTTTGTTTAGCTAATTGGGAAGATATGAAATATACTATGGACACGCGCTTGTGTTTTTCTAGT
>JAWDGP010000505.1:452500-462500 GCA_033675545.1 Elysia crispata
AAAGCCAGGGGGGGGGGGGGGTGTGATTGTTATTGTCAGATCCACATGTTAAGAGGCACAAGGAGATAATCGATAATTTTGGAAGATTATTTTTTACAGGCGTGTTCTGTTTTCTTTGAAGCTTATGAATTTGCGACATCCGCGTTATTTAAAGATTCCTTCACATGAATAAAGATCTCCTCTTTACCTTTCCTTCTCTTTAGTCTCCGATAAAAATTATATGAAAATAGTTGCTCGCCTCTCAAAACCAGTGATAGAAATAGTTAAAGGGGATACTGGTTTCTATCAAATTGTCCATTTGGGAATCAAATCCTAGATCTCCTTATTTTCACGCAAATAGTCTGCTGATATAGCCATCAGGTGCAATAAAAATGGGGTTCAGTGTGTATCAAATGTATTAGTATGTTAGTACTTGTTAAATGCACTAGTTGTTGATAAAGCATTGATCCGAAAACCTGAGAATATACCTGAGATCTGTTTCGAACAAGGCTGTGTATAATCTTCTGCCATAAGTTATCGACCTTTGCCCTACAATCCTGGCATCTTTTCTTCCACGCAGGAGAAATTTGACGTGAAGAGAAAGCTGTTCAGATTCCAGATGAGGGCTAGAGGGAAGAAGACAGATCTGTTTGGGGACAATGTGCTCGATGAGATTCACGATTTTAACACAGGTAAAAAGGTGGTTTTAGCGAGGGAAATATTCGGCGACATGATAAGCTAGAGGGCAGAAGACAGATCTGTTTGGGGACAATGTGCTCGATGAGATTCACGATTTTAACACAGGTAAACAGGTGGTTTTAGCGAGGGAAATATTCGGCGACATGATAAGCTGGAGGGCAGAAGACAGATCTGTTTGGGGACAATGTGCTCGATGAGATTCACGATTTTAACACAGGTAAACAGGTGGTTTTAGCGAGGGAAATATTCGGCGACATGATAAGCTGAAGATCGGTTAGAGCCAAGTGAATAGACGTTCGGTTTTGGATTAGTTTGAGGTCGGTTTAAGCCAGGTGAATACACGGTCATAGACTAGTTTCAGGTGGTTTTAAGCCAGGTGAACACACGGTCATCGCTTAGTTTCAGGTCAGTTTGGTTCAGGTGAATAAATGATTATAGATTGTTTGAGGTTAGTTTGAACCTGGTGAATAGACGGTTACAGATTAAATTGAGGTAGGTTAACAGAGGTAAATACACATCGATAGAGTTGTTTTGAAATTTGTATATCTTTGACTCAAGCTTAGATACAGAAACAGGTTCAAAGAAAATACTCTGCAGTTGCAAATAGTATTTTATTGCAGTGCCTACCTGTTTTTGGGGATTTTTTTTTAGGTTTATTCGTTAATTTATGTGAAAAGATGTTCTATAAATTTATTTTACTGTTGATATCGTTTTGGTGTTTGTTTTTTATGGTGAAAAGGCGTGGCTTACATTATCGATACTGCACGAGGCAACTGTTCCGTGTCACCCATCGAGGAGAATGACCTTGATGACACTTCAGACAGCCAGGGTCACGTGACAATGAGGACGGCAGCAGAGCTGCTGCTATTGGCTGGAACAGGGCAGAAACCTGTATACACTGGCTCGGTAGGTTCTGATTGGTTGGAATAGTCCATTATTTACTAGGAAAGGCTAGAGACTAAAAACAAGTTTGTTGCCTTTTACAGCCTCGTCCATCTCATTCTGCACATCACCCCCCCACACACACACACACACACACACACCCCACCCCCTTTAAAAAAAGAGAGAAATATAACAATAAATCCATTGTCTTTGGCACACGTCAGTGACCAGATGCGCCACCATTTTGAAAGGCAGAAATGTTTTAGGCCTTGTGAAATAGAACGCTTCATGGAGCAAAAGGGTCATTAATTGGGAATAGGACCCGACCAATGTTTCTCCATAACCAAGCAGCAAAATAAAAAAATTCACATCGGTGAAATAATTCGAGATATCGTAGGTCAAAATTTCAAACTATCTCTGGAAGCACACAAACCGAATTTAATTTTCCTAGCTTCCAAATTTCATTATAGTATCCGATTAAAGTGATAATTCACGATAATATTTCTTAATGAAACAGTTTGTTGAGTTTAATTATGCTTGCTTGGCGTTGTGTTAACTCTGCCTGATTTGGGCATGGGTACAATTTTCTCATATCAAGTTTGCAGTGATTTTTCTCCAAATTGATTCTTACGAACTGTGAATGTTTCTTGTTCAGTTTTATGTTCCCGTAGGCTGCTATTGTTAAAACTGCTTTAAATCCATCAATGTAATAGAAGGGCTTTGAAATGAAGCTTCTTCTAAATTTAGTAATAGTACTAAGCCAAACATAGCTATCAACCTGTTTAAATCCTCTTGTTGAACTCTTTGTCTGCAGCGCACAATCCGTGGCATTGACTGTGACGTATGGGTTGCAAAGAGGGTCAACTATCCACCTGGGACAAAGCTCAACGCTACCTGGGAATGGGCGTTTGTTAATGTAGGTTGATTACAATTTTAAGAGGTTACTTCCCCTTCTTTGAGATTTATCACTCTTTTTTTGTGGTTAATTACCTCTTTAATTTTGAGGATTTTTTTTTTCTTTTTAGTTCCAGCATTTCTTTGGTCGGAAGAGAAATTTAAACCAGAGGATTGATTTTGGGAAAATTTGAAATTTTATTAAAAGTTGGTTTTCTCAAAGTAAGAGTTGTATTAAAAATATTTTGGCGGATAGCTGATTGTGATCGATTTGTAATTTCCTAATGAAGTAGGCCGAATTCTAATATCTTTTACCTCAATAAAACATTTTTGACTTTCAGCCGAAGAGATGAATGTGTAGTAACGTGGCCCGCACAAATAAGGTTATCATATAATGTTTGAAAATTCAAAAAATAAAAATAAAAACAGGAAGCTCGAAAGAATATTTTTCACCCTTTTGCCCTTCTCTATTTAGTGATAACAAAACTTGCCAAATTGCGCTATATGGACCAGATTCTTGATTTGGGTAAGAAAACGGCTATCTGTAAATCTACTGAAAGCTTAAGGATGCGGGGCACTCTCCTCCTTTTTGGGTCCCTTGGATCTTCAAAAGGATTTTAATAATTTTCTTTTAATTTATCTTTGTAAATCAAACATTCCACATGTTTTTGTAAATGTTTACTTATATGTGTAAATAAGGCATCTCAACCCGTGTATTGATTTCACCTTAACTTCTATGTGTTCTTCCAATCACTTGGTAAATCAATTTCCATAGCATCCACAATAACAAAGAAAGCGTTAAACGCAGAACTCAAACACGTAGGTTTTCGATTTTTTTATGATTCGTTTTCGATTTGCTATATATACGTACTTTCTTACAAAATTGTGACACAGCTAATTAGATACTCAAACTTTCAAACCCTTTTCTACTATCTATTAGTTGGGGAGAATTTAGATTTACAATTACCAACTGATGATTCTTTATTCCGTCCTAAAGGCATCCTGGGTCTACACAGACCAAGGCTCAAACCCGCTCCCTAAAGGTGGGACACTAATGCAACTCTCTCTCACTCAAGGCTATAAGGTCAGTATCTGATGTTTACAACAAGCGATCAAGAGATTAAATAGGTTTCTATGTAATTTTGAAGAAGATTTCATATTTAAAATAATAGAAATGATGTTTGAAGGAGTTCGAGCAACTAGATTATGTACAACTAAATTTGAATAAAAAAAAATGAGCGCTATAAAATAGTAAACTTGTGAAACAATAAGTAGTTATTCAAGACTAGGTGATGAATACCTTATACATGATTTTTCTGCTCACGGCATCACGATAAGTTTTTACATTGATATAATCAGAAAACTGTAAGACTTTGTAGCTACTATACAGTCTACCGTTCAATATATAGCTTGAAAAGTTTTAGTATAACATGCTCTTGATTGTGGCAACAAGTAGCATAAAAAAGCAAGAAAAGCGCCGCAAATAAATTGATACTAATTTAGGATTAGTGGTAGTACCAGCTACTAGAAAAGAAAAGTGTTTAAAATAACGAATAAAAAAAATCCATTTGGAAGCTATACTTCATTGGTCCTCGTAAATATTTGAAGAAATGTATGCAGCCTTCCCTCTATTCTGTAGACTGTGACTTACTACAACATCTACAACTTCAGACAAGACCCGCTGTCGTTCTCTCATTTCGATATCTCGCCATGTTATGAAAATCGGAAGAGAAGGATCTTTTCTATCAGTTTCCCAGGTATCGAGATATGATTTGTATATTAGAGGTAAAATGTTGGCTCAGTAAGGAATAGTAATGATAAAGCTGCTTAAAGTTTTTACAATTAAAAAAAAATAGTTTTCAATGTAGGTACATCAGAATTGTTGTATGTCTAAGAAACCTTAGAAGAAATAACAGTAGTAGTAGTAGTAGTAGTAGTAGTAGTAGTAGTAGTAGTAGTAGTAGTAGTAGTAGTAGTAGTAGTAGTAGTAGTAGTAGTAGTAGTAGTAGTAGTAGTAGTAGTAGTAGTAGTAGTAGTAGTAGTAGTAGTAGTAGTAGTAGTAGTAGTAGTAGTAGTAGTAGTAGTAGTAGTAGTAGTAGTAGTAGTAGTAGTAGTAGTAGTAGTAGTAGTAGTAATAATAATAATAATAATAACATTAGTAGTAGTAGTAGTAGTAGTAGTAGTAGTAGTAGTAGTAGTAGTAGTAGTAGTAGTAGTAGTAGTAGTAGTAGTGTTGTTGTTGTTGTTGTTGTTGTAGTTGTGGTTGATGTTATTATTATTGTTAATATTGTTATTGTGGTAGTTGTTTTAAAAGTATTAGTTGAGGCAGTAGAATTTTTTCTTAACTTAACGAAAATGCAGATGAAAGTTAGCAATAAATGTAAAGCGGTTATTATTTTCTTGCAATGTATCTTCGGCTTGATATTGCTCACCTGGAGACTTAATGTATGAAAGAATTTTATATCAAGAGTCAGAGCCCAGACTAGGCAAATCAAAATTCGAACCCCGAATAATGTAATTCGAAAGCAGAGTCTCTACAACGAGACCAAGCGACTTTCATCCACCAACTACCTCATCCACTTGCTTCTATCCACCAGGTACATCAGCCTCCACCATAGCTGTCAACCTGCAGTATTTCAAGGATGGAGTGGTCCAACAGATTGCCGCGCTCACTGGTTTATCGCCCTTAAGAGTTGGAAGTCTTCAAGTAAAGTCCCTTTCACTTTGTGTAGGACTTGAGAATAAATGCCTAGTTTTCATATAAAAAAAGAGCTGAGATTATAAAAACCACGGACGAACAATATGGAACATCGATTAAAGAGCAATTAATATGTCCACCAATCAGCAAACTAGAAAATCAAGTGGTTAAATAATCAGTATAATAACTCCATATTTCAATCAGCTTGTTATAAATTGTTATTATCATTTCAGTAAAAAAGAATTAACTTTAAAATACTCTCTCTCTTTCTCTCTCTCTCTCTCTCTCTCTCTCTCTCTCTCTCTCTCTCTCTCTCTCTCTCTCTCTCTCTCTCTCTCTCTCTCTCTCTCTCTCTCTCTCTCTCTCTCTCTCTGTCTCTCTTTGTCCCCCTCTCTCTCTGTCTCTCTCTCTCTCTCTCTCTCTCTCTCTCTCTCTCTCTCTCTCTCACTCCGACTCCCTCTCTCCTTCTCTCCCTACCGCTCTTCTCAACCTTTTTTTCTAATCTTGTAAGAGATTCGCTGGTTTTCACTGTCAATACTTAATCTTTAATTACTTAAACCGACTGCAATTATAAGAAATGTAATAAAAAAAACAGGCCCCCTCTGTGTTTACCTATCTATCACCTACGGCCCTGTTTCTCCTATACAGGTCAACTTTGAAAATGTCGTCAAAGTGACCTTTGAAATCTTGGACAAGACGCCAATCCCAGGTGACGTCAAGACGGTCAAGCAAGAAGTTGACCTGGCCAAGGCAGGCGATGCCATTTATAAGGCCGTACGGACGAATAAGTTTTCCGTGCCTATAGTGAGTGCCAACGGTACACAAGTGAGTAATTCTGAAATGCAGTAAATAATTATGACTATTAGAAGGAGCCAAAGTTATTAATCACCCGACTAGAAGTAGCGGGTTGTATAAAATAACAAACATAGACTTCGGTAGGAGAAAATGGAGAAAAAGGCGTCGCTGTATAGTGTTTTTGTGTTGTTATTTTCTTTTTAGCCTTTTTTTTTAAAAGATAGAATAAACCTTTTGCCACTTGAAGACGAATTTGACTTGCACGATGCTCTATAAAGCACAATATAACGATATTAAAGACGCAAAATTTGTTAGACTCAATCCCAAAAAGAACCAAAACTGACGGCCGTATGGGGCTTTATTTTTATTTTAAATAAAATACGCGAAAACACACGACTGAAGTATTTGAAAATGGGAATGCTAGAGGCTACACCTAAAGAAAATTTATATAAGCCAATTCTTTGATTATAAAACATTCATATTCTTTGCATTTGTGTGGAAAGATGTACGTTCAGTACGCTCGATGCATTTTAATTGAGCTTAAGATTTTTCAGTCAGAAACCAAAACGGACAGTCAGTGCCTCTATCATTGGAGATCACAAAGGAATTCGATTCCAAAGTGAAAATATTTGGGTCTGGAGCGATTTGTTTTCTTTTATATAACCTTATGTACATGGAATCGAAAAATTGATATTTTTGTTCATGTTACTTGATCTGAGATGCCTTAAACGTAACCTATAAATATGATATGCCTCATGGTATCATCGTAGACATCTTCAATCCTTGCTTCATGCTTCAACGCATAGATGATTTCAGGAATGTTTAGCCTCATTTAAAGTCTTCAGGGTCTATTAGGTCCATACAAGAGCAGAGTCAGCAGCGTTCCGAACGGCGAGATTTTAACCTTTCTAATATAGTGTGAGACACATGTCACGATGACAGAGTTATTTTGGGATTTATTCGACATCTATGCTTGTTTCACTGTTTATTAAAAATAACAATTAAAAAAAATTCAAGTTTATACAAAAATTCAACCTTATTTTAAGAGGCAAATGTGTTGTAATTTTATTTTTTGATTTAAACTTATCCAAAATCGAGAAGACAACACGAAATGATTTTGGTGCTTTTTTTGTTTTTGTTATTTTTTTCGTCTTCCCCAGATTGCCCAGCCTATATCTGCTGATCCTAACAGTATAGTAGAGAAAGAATACACCCAGGCGGTCGCTGTAGATGCTGGCTACAGCAAAGGTGATCAGAGAATTCATTAGTAAATCTAAACACTAAAACAATTAATCGCCCTTTTTGATTTTTGAGTCTTCATGGGCATTAGACATCTCTGTTGTGGAAGGACTATATCAAGAGCTATTAGATTAGATGACCGTCATGTAAAAGTTATTTTTAGCGTGTAGCAGCTCTGAAAATGAAAACACCTCAGGATGTTTCTGTTTTTGCATCTTCTAGTGTGAATCAGCCTTAAGGGCCGCAACTGGTTCGCAGAGGGAAGGAATGTATTTGTTTTGATTTTTCAACCCCACAGACAACCTCTACTGGCATAGAGATTATTAAGCTCCTGTCAAGCCTTAGAAAAGGGCTGGTTAGATGGGACTCTGCCCCACCACAATCTCTCCCAATCCAAGATTCGAACCCCGAACCTCCTTTCACTGTCAGTCAGCCCAACTCTAGCAACCGACTGAGCTATCTGACAGCCCTAATGTCCATCTTAAATCATCTACTGTATTCTGGTTTTCTTTCCTCTCCCGTACCCATACCCAGGCGTGACTGCTACCGTCTCCGTGGTGATGGTCTTGGTTGGCATGACAGCAGGAGGGGGCGGGGCTTTCGTCTTCAACAAGCGGATGCCAGGAAAAGCCGTTTAGGGAAATCCCAGAAATATAGCGTTATGATTGGTTGTGTCTAAAAAGATTAAAGGAGCGTTGAGTTGTTTTTTTTAAAGATAAATAAATAAGATATACCGATTCTTTGTTTAAAATCAGTGCTCCATGCTTCCTAGAAAACATATTTCCTTTTTTTTTTACATTTTAAAGAAAACAGATCGTGGAATAAACTATAATGTACTCTATGAAAAAGCATAAAAAATGTTGGTGTATCATAATTTTAATGTTAATACATGTAGTGTAATATTTTTCATTGACATGGATGTATTTACACACTATGTTATTCATATATTCATTTGCACATAATATGATATGATAAATAAACGTCAAAACTATAAAGTGTAATAGTTGCTTCCACTTTCAGTTTAAAAGTATCAAATTTTTCATTCTACTGAGCATGGAGAAATTAAGAAATGCCTAAGTTTGGTTTTCCTTATGGCCAGAATTTAATTATTTTATTGTTCCTCAGTTCATATACTTTTTCTATTTCTTTGGGGGTTTTTTTCTCTACAAGTGTGATTGTGTAAAGCTTTGGTGCATAAAATAGTACTGTAGTTGGAATGCATGAAGAAAGGAATGACTTGTGTGTTTGAGTTTGCTTTGCGTCTTTTTTTTCTGTTTGAAGACGCGGGGGGAGGCATATGTGCTTTTTTTCTTGTATTCTCTACATGATATTTTTTACAGCAATAACAGGAGCAAATTTCTAGTCGAAACAAAAAATAGTACCCCAGTAATCTAATATAATTTATATCCCTACAGAATTTCGTTTTTATCATTTTATGGTTTGTTGTATTTTTTTTTTTCGTTAACATAATTTAATCTTTGCTCACTTATTCATAGACTCGAAAAAATGAAATCCTCAATAAACTCATATTTCTTGATTCATTAAAAAAAAATTTTTACAATTTTTTTTCTTGGATACCTACTATTTCAAATCTTAATTACTTTTTTTAATACTTTATTCAAAATAAGATTTTTTTTTTTTTTTTTTTGGGGGGGGGTATGCTTTTCAGTCTATACTGAAAAAAAAATATATTTAAGTGATTAAATCGATTTCAAACAAATCCTTACCTCACTCTAGAGAGTCTATTCTGGATTCGCAGAAAGATTTTTTTCCCAGCCTGACCTATATTTCGTGTAATTAAGTGGTTGTTTCCCTATACACCTTTTCTGTCCTTTTCTTCATAAAGCTTATAAAAGTTTGTCCTCAGAGAGCATTAAATCTTAAGCATTTTTCTCTATCTGCTTCAGGTCTGTCGGTCAATTTGTTTGTTACCCTCCGCTCTCTCATTTGGTTGCCTTTTTCCCTCCCCTGTTTGTCTGCCTGCCAACTATGTTTATTGTATGGCGCTCCTCTCTCTCTCTCTCTCTCTCTCTCTCTCTCTCTCTCTCTCTCTCTCTCTCTCTCTCTCTCTCTCTCTCTCTCTCTCTTTCTCTTTCTCTCTCTCTCTCTTTCTCTCTCTCTCTCTCTCTCTCTCTCTCTCTCTCTCTCTCTCTCTCTCTCTCTCTCTCTCTCTCTCTCTCTCTCTCTCTCTCTCTCTTTCTCTAATTTCTTTTTGAGTGTTGCAACGAGTAAATATTTAGAGTCATAGGGAATGTAATATAAAATCCATAACAAGATTTCTTTTCTATTTCACCATCTCAACCTTTGATATAATTGCAGAAAAACATAATAAAAGATGTAGGAGACATGTGGTCACGTGGGAGAATATACAAAGGAATCGTTTACAGATACCTTCTGTCGTTAGTTCCCGTCCTGTTTTGTTTCGGATAATGCTGCATCAGTCTCGACAAGGAAAAATATTAAGAAACCTGGCAATTTATGCCCTTTTAAAAAAAATATTAAAAAGAACATAAAGCTAATTTCCTATTAAAGAGAAGATACTATTCCTGAAAAACAAAACTAGCTTACACTTAGGTCTACTAGGAGCTACTGTTATCAATTTATCACTTAAACTAAGGGGGGAAAAAACAGTCTCTGCTTTTTTCAGAAAATGCATACATATCGAACTAGATAGAGAGTTGGCAGAGCATTAGATCAACTATCAGTAGGAAGTGCAAAGAGTTGGCAGACCACTAGACCAATTATCAGTAAGACGTACAAAGAGTTAAGATTGAATGAAGTGCGCAGCATTGGTTAGAATAAGGCGTTGAGTGA
>JAWDGP010000505.1:467500-534078 GCA_033675545.1 Elysia crispata
CTCAGAATAATATTAATACAGGATGCTCCAGCCAGAGATCAAACACGGGACATCCTAGGGCGGGATCCAACCGATGTTTGTTTTCCGTGAGGCACAAACAAAGTTTCTATACATGATCTCTGATTTTTTATCAAGTTAGGGTTTATTATATGAGATGCAACCTTAAGACAGGGTGTCTAACGCAGAGACTAAATTCAGGACATCCTAGAATGAGATCCAACTGCTTGTTTCTCGTGATGCGCCTAAAAAAATTCTGATTCTTTTATTTCTTGTCAAGCCGGATGCCCCAGCCTATGTATTTTATTTCTCTCTTGATAAACCTTTAACTCTCTATACAGTATAATTTATTTTATTTCTTTTTAAGGCATGAGTAGGGCTTATTAGGTAAGATACGATCCCAGAACTGAATATCCGTGCCAATTATCGAACACAGTCGCTCTTAGTTGCCACTCCAACGCTCTACCGACTGCACAATGTGGCACCCAATCAATTTCAAAGAAGAGTAGATTGCCTTGTTATTCAGAATTATAAAAAGAGAAGAATTACCTCCCCTCGGCGTTGTAATATCAAGCTTGACTTCCTCATCTCCCGCCTTGGATCAACAAAGATTTTGTCAAGGGCACATAACCCACAGGATGCACTAGGCTTTATTAAACAAGCTCTTTCGCCTTTTCCAAACATATCAGTTAATTGTCCAGTTGTATTCTCGCCCCTCCTAGATGTCATGATTTCTTTGTGTGTCAATTTTGTTGTGCGTGCATGTGTTACACTCCTTGATATAGTTCAATTTTATCACGTACTTGCTTTTCCCTGTTAAACTTGCTCTCTTGAGCGCGCTGTTTTCCCTTTCATAATGGTTTAAGGTTTCAGTATTCTCTTCCCTTCTCTCTCTCTCTCTCTCTCTCTCTCTCTCTCTCTCTCTCTCTCTCTCTCTCTCTCTCTCTCTCTAACTCTTTATATGTCTTTCTCTCTCTCTCTCTCTCTCTCTCTCTCTCTCTCTCTCTCTCTCTCTCTCTCTATATATATATATATATATATATATATATATATATATATATATATATATATATATATATATATATATATATATATATATTTATATCCGATCTATTTCTCTCATTATATCTAAATTTGACACCACCTTTGCCTTCGACATTATCTTTGTCTCTCAGTCTTTCACTCTGTCTGTCTGTCTGTCTCTCTCTCTCTCTCTCTCTCTCTCTCTCTCTCTCTCTCTCTCTCTCTCTCTCTCTCTCTCTGATCTATTTCTCTCATTTTATCTAAATTTGCCACAACCTTTGCCTTGGACATTATCTTTGTCTCACAGTCTTTCACTCTATCTGTCTGTCTGTCTGTCTCTGTCTCTGTCTGTCTGAGTGTCTCTGTCTCTGTCTGTCTGTCTGTCTGTCTATCTGTCTGTCTGTCTGTCTCTCTCTCTCTCTCTCTCTCTCTCTCTCTCTCTCTCTCTCTCTCTAACTATCTATCTCTTCTTCATTCTCTCTCGAATCTATTGCTCTCGCTTTCTCTCAATTTGCCATAACCTTTGCCTTCGACATTACTTTTGTCTCTCTCTCTCTCTCTCTCTCTCTCTCTCTCTCTCTCTCTCTCTCTCTCTCTCTGTCTGTCTGTCTCTCTCTCTCTCTCTCTCTCTCTCTCTCTGTCTGTCTGTCTCTCTCTCTCTCTCTCTCTCTCTCTCTCTCTGTCTGTCTGTCTGTCTCTTCTCTCTCTCTCTCTCTCTCTCTCTCTCTCTCTCTCTCTCTCTCTCTCTCTCTCTCTCTGTCTGTCTGTCTGTCTCTCTCTCTCTCTCTCTCTCTCTCTCTCTCTCTCTCTCTCTCTTCTTTTGTCGATTATTTCTATATCTCCCTTCTCTCTCGATTTATGTATCTATTTTATAACTACCTATCCTTCTAGATCTATCTCTTATCTTTAGATCTAATTCAATCTGTCTCTCAGTAATTGCCTAACTGTCTCCAGATAAAACATTTAAAAACACTTAGGATCGTCGAACAAGTTAAAACTCTCTGTCTCTCTCTCACTGACTCTCTTTCTCTCTCTATCTCTCTCTCCATTCCTCCTCACCCAGGTGCATCGTCTCTCCTCTATATCTCTCAAAGCCTTGCTTTATCCTCTATCCCTTCCTTCTACCATCCCCGTCCCTCCCAGCCTTGTTTCCACCTTAGTTATGTAAAGCTCAGCCTCCTAGCAAACAGAGATGGGCCTGACATGAATTTGCCTTGCGATGGCTTAACTGTCTACATCGACAATCCGCCGAAAACTTTGTCCACATAACTATCGTGACATCACTGTGGGCCAGTAGACAGTCTAGCTGTTGCGCTATATCTTGTGTGTCTAGAATTCCAATGCTGAGAAAACTAAGGGTTATTTCCTACATTTTAGAAGGGAATCTGAACAGATTTCAGGTAGGTCTTTTCAAAACCTCATTATTACTATCTGCAGATGTTTACAACTCTTACTACTGCTGCTGCTGCTGTTGTTACTATTTCTATATTAGTTTTAATACTAGTACTACTACTACTACTACTACTACTACTACTACTACTACTACTACTACTACTACTACTACTACTACTACTACAACTACTACTACTTCTTCTTCTTCTTCTTCTCCTCCTCCTCCAACTACTACTACTACTACTACTACTACTACTACTAGTAGTAGTAGTAGTAGTAGTACTACCACTACTAGTACTGCTGCTGCTGCTACTACTACCACTATTACTACTACTACTACTACTACTACTACTACTACTACTACTACTACTACTACTACTAATACTAATACTACTACTACTACAACTACTACTACTTCTTCTTCTTCTTCTTCTCCTCCTCCTCCAACTACTACTACTACTACTACTACTACTACTACTACTACTACTACTACTACTACTACTACTACTACTACTACTACTACTACTACTACTAGCATTAATATTTCAACTAAAACTATTGCTCCTGTTGCTGCTGCTGCTACTGCTACTGATGCTACTACTAGCATTAATATTTCAACTAATACTATTGCTGCTGCTGTTGCTACTTCTTGCAATTGTAATATTGTTGCTTCTTTCAGCTGTAAATGAGTTTCCTCTTTAACAGCTATTAGATTCATACGTTGAAAGCTATCTTTTTTCTGTTCCCCTAAGCAAAAATTTTGCCTCAGTTTATTTCGGTGTGACAAAAAAAATCTCGTGCCATGAAAATTCTCCAGACGTGAGACTCTCATCTTATGCGCTATGCCATGCTCTACGGAGTGATTCAACATAGACTTTCTTAAATTATCATATAAGATGAACTCAGTCGACTAGACAAGTCATACTGCATATTTAGTCAGATTGCCTTAAATCTTTATATCTTTTCTATAATCTTAGTATAACTTTTCTTGGTCGGTCGGTCCGTCTGTCTTTCTTTCTCTCTCCATCTTTCTCTCTCTCCCTCTTTGTCATTCTCTTTCCATCTTTTCCTCTCTCGCTCTTTGTCTCTCTCTCTCTCTCTCTCTCTCTCTCTCTCTCTCTCTCTCTCTCTCTCTCTCTCTTTCGCTCTGTCTGTCTGTCTGTTTCTCTCTCTCTCTCTTCTTGCCATTCACAAACATTCCTCATCTCCTCCAAAACTTTCCCTCCAATTTCACTCTGCCATCCACCTCTTCTCCCTCTTAAACTATTTCTATCGCCCTCCCCTCCCTTTCTCAACATCCTGTCTCTGTATGGGCTTCCTGTTTCTGACCTACCTACCCCAGACGGGGAGATAAGCGACCACTAACAAGTAATTAAAGATTTTCTCTAGATCCGACCACCTTAGGCATAGCATAGTTGTGAGGCGCCACCAGGCAGAAGGAATCCAGATTGGGATTTTCAGAAATGAGTACTACAGCAAAAAGTAATCGAGCCTCCGAATCGATTAGTGAAATTACGGTAGGTTAAAGTAATGAAGGTATTGAGTCAAGCAGTGAGTGTACTGCAATGAAAAGTAGTTGGTCTTACGATTCTTATAAATTTAAAGGAGTGAGAAGTAATCGAGGCCCTGAGTCAAGTAGTGAATTCATGAGAATGAAAAGTAATCGAGCCTCTGTTTTTTTTTAGAGTGAAATATAATCGAGTTTTTGAGACGAGGAAGGGGTAGAACAACATAACTTGAATTTAAATGTTTATACAAGGACATATTTATCGACTGCGGTAAAAGTAATCAGGAATGGATAGACATCTGATAAAAGTAAAGAATCTTCTAAAGCTAGAAATAAACCTTTAGACCACAGTAAGACCAATGTAAGAGGGGTTCAGAGACGAGGCGTTAACGAAAAGAGATAAAATAAAATACTTAATATTACGAGGAGTAAATGTATAATTATCAATATTCCGTTCCTTTACAGTAGATAAATTTTCAGAATTTTGATGGTTAGCTTTTTTTGTATTTAGGGGGGAAAAGTCTTTTCCATTCTTGAAAAAGGAAAGTATTATGCAAGTATTGGGTATATTGCAAAGTAAGTTCAAAGTAAATAGCTCAAAGCAGAGAGTTATAAAAGACTGATTAAAAAGCTTGGCAGGCTGTTTCCTTTAAATTGGTTCATTCATTGATTGATTGATCAGAACTGTTGTGCTAAATCTCAAATAGTTGATTTTGACAATATTACAAGCAAATCGAATATATATATATATATATATATATATATATATATTTTAATTTAGAAGTTGTTTTTTTTAGTCTAGTTTTCTCTGATGAATATTTAGTTTGCAACAAATGGGCCAGAGGATTATGTTTTGGTTTTTTTTTTTTTGTTTTTGTAACGCATTGTACTATAAGTTGATCTATTCATTTCCTCACCCTTTTTTGGTGCGTAACTTTTGGGTTGCGGATCGGCTAGATCTATGTACATTATCTTATTTGGTTGCATAACGTTTGATTTCAAGCCTAAGAACTTAGTTTTGTTTATTGAACACAGCCCGCACTTGTATGGTCAAGATTCTTCTAGAATGTGCGACTTAGTTCTAGCATAGTAATGATCTCGTCACCCTTTGTTTACCTTTGTTTTGATTGGTTGCTAATGACGTGTACCAAGAATATTCTTTTACGATTTATGTAATTCCTTTTCTGGATGATTCGACGAGATTTTGTATAAATAAGAATCCAAATTATGCTTAGCAGTCAACATCATAGAGCTCATAGTGAGTCAACAACATTGAGTCTACAGTGAGTCAACATCATCGAGTCTACAGTGAGTGATTAATGAGTCAACCTACAGATATTGTACAGTCTAGCTCTTGTGTTGGATTAAACAGTTTGCAATTGTTACTTGCGGACTTCGGACTTATTTTCTACGGACGAGTCGTGTGATTGGCTGTGTATATTTTTAATACCCCTAGACAAACAGAGCCTAACAGATTACCCATCATCATCACAAATCTGTTACAGTTTTGTTTTTTTTGTTTTTTAGTATCTTTCTTTCCCAATGCTCAATCTAATTTGATTTACGAAAATGTAAATGGAACAGACAGACAGACAGACAGACAGACAGACAGACAGACAGACAGGCAGAGACAGAGGCAGCGGGACATAGATAGACAGACAGACAGATATAGATACAGAGAAACAGACGGAAATACAGACAGACAGACAGATGGATAGACAGACATAGATTATGAAACAAGAGAGAGATACATATAGAAATAGAAAAAGAGAGCAAGGAAGGTAGATATAGATTGTGAGAGACAGGGAGATGGAGAGAGAGAGAGAGAGAGAGAGAGAGAGAGAGAGAGAGAGAGAGAGAGACAGACAGACAGACAGAGAGAGAGAAAGAGAGAGAGAGACAGACAGACAGACAGAGACAGAGACAGAGACAGAGAGAGAGACAGAGACAGAGAAAGAGAGAGAGAGACAGAGAGAGAGATAGAGACAGAGACAGAGACAGAGACAGAGAGAAAGAGAGAGAGACAGACAGAGAGAGAGACAGAAACAGAGAGAGAGACAGAGAGAGACAGAGACAGAGACAGAGAGAGAAAGAGAGAGAGAGAGAGAGAGAGAGAGACAGAGACAGACAGAGACAGAGACAGAGAGAGAGAGAGAGAGAGAGAGAGAGAGAGAGAGAGAGAGAGAGAGAGAGAGAGAGAGAGAGAGAGAGAGAGAGAGAGAGAGAGAGAGAGAGAGAGAGAGATTAACCACTGTGTGTAGGTGTATGAACAAACTGAATACAAGTCTTCAAGTGAAAGTTTTTTCCCAAGCTCCTCTCTCAGCATCACTAAGCTGCTGTTCAAATAGAGGATTAGCTTTGAGGCAGAGTGACCTGCCCTTAGCCCATGACCCCGACAGCAAGTATTGACCTTACATGAACAATGGCCTCTCAATACAAATATCAAAGAAGAATAAACTACTTTGACATTCTCAGATCACGTTTTCTAGATAAAGAGTAAGTTCAAATAGTGATCTAGTCTTTTGGACAGTACCCGTAAATATATATCGATATAGTCCAATCACCCTCATAACTAGCTCAGATAGCATCTTATTATATCG
This sequence comes from Elysia crispata, assembly GCA_033675545.1. NCBI lineage: Eukaryota > Metazoa > Mollusca > Gastropoda > Plakobranchidae > Elysia > Elysia crispata. The sequence continues at coordinate 474,020 of JAWDGP010000505.1, forward strand.
TGTATTTTGCTAACGGATTTTTTGTTCCTGCAGTGTTACTGCAGAGCAGAGCAGTTTTGATATGATTTACCAGGTATAGGATATGCTCGGACGTTACAAGAGAAGAGATGACGGCTGATATCAATAAATGCGCAGGTTCTCTACGATACATAAAATCTCATACACACTGCGTTATTTTACGATAAACGTTGAGTAATTATTCAATGCGGCCCTTATTTCTAGAGTTTTACTACTGAAGTGGATTCGATAAGCTTAGATTTAAACCCAGATGAAAAAAAAACAAAAAAAAAACAAACCAAACAAACAATCAGCTTATACCTCTTTCACTAGTTTCTTATTCTGTTTTGTCTTTCTTTTCTGTTCTTTTCTTTCAATTTGTAAGTTTTATTTTACCTTTCGTGGTTTGAGCTCACGCGTTTGGTGTTTACGGTAAAAACGAAGGCGTGTAGGAGTTTGAACCCATATCCTAGATATTCTACACGATAACAGAGAGCTAGCGAAATCTAATGGAGCAAAAGTAGCCTCCTATTTAAATCTAACTTTGATAAGAAGCTGTATAGTTGTTCTTTTTGCTTTTTTTATTCTCTTGTCTCATCCTGCTAACTGAAATACCTCTGATGAGGTTTCGATCTACTTTGTTGTTTTAAAATAATGTTTTGTCTATATAAGTATCGATCCATATCAATCTCCGAATATGAATTACTCATATCTGTCCTTCTATTTATCTTTCAGTCTAACCATCTATCTATCTAACTATGCGCATGTTTTTTCGCTCTCTTTATATTTATGATCTCTCTATCTAGTTAACTTTATCTATCTTTGCCTTTGACCTTCTACTTCTCTATTCTACTAACTAGTCTAACAATGTATCGATTTTCTGTTTCGTTGTTTACTTTTTACCATTTTTATTGCTTTACATATTTATCAAAACTTATGTTTATCAGTAGCTGTAATTTTCAATAATCTCCCCGTCTGTCTTCTCATCTTTATTTCTATCCAACCATCTATCTGTCTGTCTTTATAGTTTAGCATCAATCAATCGCCAAGGAAAACATGCTCCAATCTTTTCTTCTGGCTGTCTGATTATCTTTCAGCACAGTTTTCGTAAAAACTTTTCGATTTAAATAAATTATCCACTCATCTGTTGTTGTGCTCTTAAACGGAAGAAAAAATTTCCTACATTTTTTCATTCTCTCCTGCCCTCTTCTTTTGGTCCACTTTGCTCTTACTTTTGAGTTTATACACAGCCTGGGCAAAAGGACAGAAACCCGAGAGAGAGAGAGAGAGAGAGAGAGAGAGAGAGAGAGAGAGAGAGAGAGAGAGAGAGAGAGAGAGAGAGACAGAGACAGACAGTCAGACAGACAGATAGCCAGGCAGACAGACAGATAGCCAGGCAGACAATCAGACAGACAGACAGACAGACAGACAGACAGACAGACAGACGGACAGGCAGACAGACAGACAGACAGACAACCAGATAGACAGACAGACGGACAAACAGACACACAGACACACAGACAGACAGACGGACAAACAACCAGATAGACAGACAGATGGTCAAATAGACAGACAGACAGACAGAGAAATAGAGAGAGACAGAGGGAGAGAGAGAGAGATGAAGAGAGAGCCTCTAGATACTCATTCCTGTACTGCAAGTTACTTCGGGTTTTTTTACGTTTGAAAAGTCTTTAATTTCTAGATCTCATTATGAAAAGTCGCCTAAGTTTCATAATCTATTTGAGGACTATTTTTCCCTCAGATTGGTGCAAAACACTTATAGATTGATGCTGTAAAACAGGGCTTGTTCCCTGACAAGGTTTGCTTTCTGAAATTGGAGAGGTCTCTTCTAGAGGGGTGTGATCAAATCTATGTCTATATCATCCGTGTGTAGGTTAGCAAAATGGTGGTGGTGGTGGTGGTGGTGAAAGAGATGGATAGTTAGACAGATAGTTAGATAGATAGAATGATTGATCCACAGAGAAAGAGACAGACAGACAGACAGAGACAGACAGACAGACATACAGACAAAAAGATAGACACACAGAGAGATTGAGAAAGAGCGGGATAATTTTTTTTTTTTTTTTTTTTTTGGGGGGGGGTAATGGGGGGGGGGGGAAAGCGTTCTGGAAGCACTGGCAAAGATGGATACACAGAGAGAGAATAAAGAATGGGTGAGGAAGAGAGAGAGAGAGAGAGAGAGAGAGAGAGAGAGAGAGAGAGAGAGAGAGAGAGAGAGAGAGAGAGAGAGAGAGAAAGAAAGGGTAGGTCTATTAAGAGAGGTAATAATGTTGAATACCCAGTCGACCACTTAGATGCAATTTTCTAAACTCAGGTCACGTGACTACTGTGTGCGTGGTTTCACTGTATCCTAGTGCTGAGTGACCCGTGTCCTGTCATTTTGATCGTGAAAAACCTGGTCTAGTGTTTGAGCAATTTTTGAGTGGATCATTAGAATACCCAGAGTAAGGATAGTTGGCGAATTATCTAGAATCCAAACCTATTTATAGTTCATGTAGGTTTAAACAAATGCGCAGCTATGAATTCCTTAAATTCAGTGCACCATTATGTACTTTATGCGGTTATCACAAGTCTTCTCATACGTTTTATTAAAAAGATCTAACAATAAATTTGGTAAATACAGAATTAGTCGATTCCCGTAATAAATAACGATAAAGCATGGTGTAATGCATAAATCCAGTTAATAATACTTGGCCATTGTGTACGAAATTTCTGTTCTAGTAGGAATATTTAGAGGGATGGTTATAAACTGTGCATTCAGTGAATGGGTTGACAGTTATAGGAAAAAAATAAACAATTGAAATAAATAAGAAAATCAAGGAAATAATTGAGAACCTACAGTTATTTGGTCTAATACTAATGCATAGGTTTCGTGTCGTTAAAGAATAAATCAATGATTATTGCTTCATGTTAAAGGTATGTGCGTTGCAACTGAACCCCAGGAATTCCTTTCTTTCAGTCAACACACGCATCACTCAACGCTTGAGCAATGTTCCCTTCCCGCATGACAATTTTCAGTCCGGGCATGAAATGATGAGACACTTAATTTGCATTTATTTCTAAATATAGATAAACCTGTTGGCATTTTTGAGTAATCTTTTAGAGGTCTTTACCGGGTGGTTTGATCAACGAGTCACGTGGGAGTTTGGAATACCAGGATTAGCTAGGAATTTCTTCTTTTAACTTTTTAAATAGACTTTAGAGCTCGAGATTTTCGTCATGAAGGTAGAGAGTATGACGTCACGTTTGGTTCTAAACACTCTGAGAACCAAAGAGCTTTAAGTGGCTAATACGAGCTTTTATAAGTTACGACTGTTACATTAAGTATCTTATTTTGCTGAAAGAATTTAATGTTCTTTATTTAGAACATTGCTTTTAGTTCTTAATACGTTCTATATACTTAAGATAATATAGACCTTAAATTTTGATAAATTTAACAATATTAATGAGAAACCAAAACTTTGCTTTTTTAAGAAAAATATTTTATAACTACTTCATTATCACGTTAAATTTATAATTTTTATTATTTTGCTTTTTTTAGTCTCTTAAAAGCATGCTATTGTGTTACACGTTGTTTTATATATGGTTAAGGACGTAGAAGATCTTCCTTGATTTTAATCAGGAATCTGTTGGAATCTTGTTTTTTATATAACTACTTGGAATGCCTTGATACAACAGATCAGGTTAATTACTTGAACCATGAAAAAAATATCACGGGTTTTGTTTTTCAAATTAGAATTGTTAGAATTTTAGTGACAATAGATTTGCCTATTTTAAAAACAATTCTAGTTTTCTTTTCCTTCTCGTTTTTTTTTTTTTTTATTGCTCTCGCAATGTTATCGATCAGACATACGGTTTTAAAATCTTTCCACAGTTGTAAGTTTTCGCTTTTATTTTCTTAAGAAGGGATTTCGAGTGTGATGTGCTAAATATAATTTTTACTATTGTTTGTTTTTTTATATTGCCAGATTTGTCGCCTGATTTTGTCCATTTCTCTCGGAACAAGGAGGATGCTATAAAATAAGCCAGGCGTCTGAACCAATAAGCTCTGCCCTGACAGTTTCAACAGATGAAAGGAGAACTCCATCCACCATGCTGTGTGCCAACTGTAACAGGAGTTATTCCAGATCGACTTTAGATTTAGAAATGTGTTTCCTAAAATTAAATTAACACGAAGGATTTTACAAAAAGTAGGATACCGACTTCAGAGACAGATTTAAATCATTGTGAAAGTCACTCACATGACAACAATGTTATTGTGCTGAATGTATTTCACACTCGCTCTTGTCAAGCTTGGCACTGACACTGGCACTGACACTGGCACTGGACTATACTGAAAATCTCCTTATTTACGTTTTTCAAAGCCTAAATAAACATGAAACTGTTTTCTTGCTGATGCGAAAAACTCATCGATTTTTCTTTCTTGTGTGTGATTGTAACTTCATTTCTTGAGCTGTGGTTGATTTAGTCCTGCATTATGAATTATTCCAGAGGATTTTCACAGAATGGTGAGTGAATAAAGCGAAGTGACCTAAGTTAATTGGGATAATTTTTTGTTCTTGTTTTGCCATCATTTTCATCATCATTTCCATTGCTGCCTTTTTTTTTAAATGTTGCTATTTTGAGATGGTGATATTATTATTACTATCATCATTATCACGATCATCATCATCATTATCATCATCACAATCATCATCATTATCATCATCATCATCATCATCATCATCATCATCATCATCATCATCATCATCATCATCATCATCATCATCATCACCATCATCATCAATGTTTATTTCATTATGTGTCAATATTATTGTTATAATTAAATGATAATGTAATTGTGATTTTCCACTGACATTTTTGCTTTGTTTTGGCCGTAGGATTTTTCTTTCTGTAATCCAAAACCTCTCTCTCTCTCTCTCTCTCTCTCTCTCTCTCTCTCTCTCTCTCTCTCTGTTTCTCTGTTTCTCTATCAATTTGTTTGTTTGTCTGCTTTATATCACACATTTTATTGTCTTTTCTCCCTGCTTAACTGTTTATCTGCCTCCTGACCTGCCTTTCTCTATCTGTTGTGTCATTTTCTCTATCCCATTATCATCTCTTGAAATTTCTCCCTTTCGCTCGATCTCTAGACAATGTCTGCCCCCACTTTTGCATTTTTTTGTTCGCCTCTTTGGTTTGAACAATTTTTTTTCCTAATGATTTTCTAAAAAATTCAAAATCTTAGAAAGATAACAGTTGTCTCTGTTTTCAATATGTCCAGGAACCAACCCACTGACCGGGGGAGACTTCACCGTTGACCAGGAGAGTGTGTATATCGGTGTTGGTGTAGGTGCGGGCCTCCTCTTCTCTCTCGCTCTGTTTGGCCTGGTGGCTGCAGTCGCCTGTCTCGGCCAGAGGCGCACGGGAGGGGCTCGATCAGCCAGGTAAGGCTGGGAAATCATTCTCGTGAGTAAACTTTGTAGTCTTCCTCTCTTGTTGCTGTTGTTGTTGTTGCTACTGTTATTGTTGTTGTTGATGTTGTTGCTTCTGTTACTGTTGTTGTTGTTGTTATTGTTGCTACTGCTACTGTAGTTGTTGTTGTTGTTGTTGTTGCTTCTGTGACTGTTTTTTGTTGCTGTTGTTGCTGTTCCTACTGTTACTGTTGTTGTTGTTGTTGTTGTTATTATTGCTACTGTTACTGTTGTTGTTGTTGTTGTTGTTGTTGTTGTTGTTATCATTGCTACTATTACTGTTGTTGTTGTTGTTGCTACTGTTTCTGTTGTTGCTATTGTTGCTACTGTTACTGATGTTGTTATTGTTGCTACTTTTACTGCTGTTGTTGTTGTTGCCACGTCACTTTTGATGATGTTGTTGATCCTGCAACCTCTCTCGACGATAGGCCTCACGGGAACAGAACCGAAGCGCATAGCAACTGCTTAATTTCGATCCTAGACGCGACGACCAAGTACCCTAAACTGTCACGGAGACTTTCCAAGTTCCTGGTTAGGATTGGTTAGATAAGACCCGATCCTTCTACCAGATAACACAAGTCAGGATTCGAACCCCAGCGCTGTGCCGACTGATTTATCGGGCACCCCGTTTTAAGAGACAAGAGATATCAGATTTGTTATATATTCTTTCACAACAATTTCATTTATACATTCTCCTCACATTAAAATGTAGACTTGAAAAGGGTTTACCTGTGTAGACATTGAATTCACACTTTTGCATGGTTACTTGATGACTCTATGGGCAAAGGCAGATGGGTTTTTTTGTTTGTTTTTTTTCCTGTGTATACTCCTAGTTTTCCAAAATTTTGTGCTATCCCCAAGCAATGTATGAGATCGATGAAGTTTCTATATGGTGATTTTCCTCAGGTTGACCAGCACTGTCTCCCTGGCTAGGTCGGATTTTGACAGTTATAAGTCAGGAAGTCACTACTACGTGTAAGTCCGTTCACACGGATAGATCTAAGATTTCTAATGTTGAACTCCGTTATGTCACCACACTGGGTCATTGGATAGGAGCAGTGCAACATCTTTAAAATTTAAATGTGGAATTTTTTTTTCATTTCGATGCTTGAAAACCGCTAATTCAGCTACCACAGTGGTTTTGTAATTATCGATTTATTGTTTCAATTTTTTTTGTTATTGTTTACTGTGATTTATGCACTGTTGTTGCCGTATTGTCAAATCGTTCAGATCGATTTTAAAATAACTATATTTAACTGTAATTATCCTGTGCTTTGGTTTCGAGATAATTAAAAATTGTCAGAAAGTTAATACAAAGATAGTCGCCTTCGTATCAACACCCGTGGTGAAATTTTTTAGCAAAACTATTTTAAAATTTTTGATCAATCAATGAATCAATCAATCTGTACAGGTCCAGCTCCGACCATATTGACGAGATTATGCGAGATGAAGTTCGACAAGTCCGGAAGCAGACGAGAGCTGTCCCTTCTTGGCCAATTGAGCATGCGCTGCCGGCAAGTCCGACAGCTAGCGTGCATGTAGTCCGCACTACAGAAACAATCTCTGATTTTGAGGATGTCGACGATGTCGTCATTTCCGGTAAACTTTTAAAAGATCTGTGGTGTGTGAACATAAATTTTATCATAATTCTTACTATTATTCTTAATTCACTTCTTCTCCTTTTCGATATCATCATTGTCTTCATTCAATCTATCCTAACCACGCGACATCATCATCAACATTCAAACGAACAGAATTCTTAATGCCGCAATGTAAAAATTATTGCTTTATATTTTGCGTTGAAAAGAGCGATGTCTTTAATGTTATGATTTTTAGCTATCAACTTCAATAAAACCAACAATTTTTTAACATCATCATTATCATCAATAAGAACATCATCATCATAATAATTATATTAAGATCAAATTTTAACCATCACCATTATCACAATGTCATCGTCATAACATAGTTGTCAGTTTCATCCCCATCATCATCATCATCATCATCATCATCACCATCAACACCATCATCATTATTATTACCATCGTCTTCAACTTTGCTGTTATCATAATCATCATCATAATCGTCGCCATCAACATCTTTATTCTCATACAGTAAAGCCACTCCTTGACAATTTACTAACCTTCCAGAAACGAAGGCCAGAAAATATAGAAGTCGCAGTTCTTCCTGGGGCCGGAAGAGGAAGGAGGATAACGCTCACAGAAGAAGCGAAGTCAGGCGAGTCTCGGAGAGTAGCATACGCTTGCCGGAAGTCAAAAGCATTTTCGGCGGGCCAGGAATGACGTCATCAAGCCCAGAATCCCACAGTCTCGCTACTTTGTCCTTGAACTTTCACAAACCTCACGTTAGGTGAGAGCATAAATTTTGGTAGATTAAATTAAGGTAGAGAATGTTGATGAAAATGATTCTTCTGTTTCCGGCAGCTGCAAGGTGGATTATGCGGTCAAGGTCATACGGAGTTTTTGCCACTGTAAGTTTGACTCATATCGTTGCTAGAGAGTTTGAACAAAGCAATATTAGAGAAAGTTAAACTGTCGAAAGTATAATCAATCGTAAGCATAAACATAAGATTGAACTTATTTTAATTGAATATTAAAGTTGAGTAACTGCTTTTTAGCACCCAGTGTATGGGTTGTTGTTTTTTGTGTGTAATAGTACACTAAGGTGTTGAATCAACTTTTATAATTCTGCCCTAATCCCAGTTTTATATATATATATATATATCAATTTTACAAATTGGGATTTACATATGTGTGTGTGTGTGTGTGTGTAGTAAATGACTACAGGAGTAAGGAAAAACTTGTAAAATTGATTTCAACATTCTGGGATATTGCACAGCTGCTCGGGTGGCTGAAGGATCAGACCTTCCGCCCTATATCTAAAGCCTTGTTTAGTTCAAATTCAAATTTTCTCGTTGCTTATGTCTTACTGTACAACAATTCATACTTTTATTATAAACAGGAATGCACTCGTTTTAAATAGTAAAGTTGAAATCTGCTCTTGTTTCTTTTAAAACGTTGACATGTATTTCAAAACCTTGTTTTTGCTCTTTTATAGATTTTAAAATGTTAGTTAACATCCAAATCATTATCTGAGTTCTACTTGCTTGATATATGTTGTTCTTTTCAACTTTCAAATTAGTAATGTTTATATCAATAATGAATCTCTACTATTTTTCACGAATTGTCTAGAATGTTTTCTTTTCTCTTCCCAGAATGGCGGAACTAGAAAAATACCGGGAGGCGGAGATAGAAAGTGCGGGCACAAGATGAGTTTCCCAGAAACCTGTGGAATTCCAGGAATTTTAGGAGGACAAAACCTTTTTAGGTTACTCCAGATATCTACCTTGACTCTTCCACTGTTTTTCAATTTTATACTATGAATAAAAAAATAAAAGCGTGAAATTATTGATATAAAACAGTCTAGAACACAGTTCATTCTGAATTTATTTCGTAACTGGTAAACGGTCATTATGAGTCTAGGTATTGAGGAATTAAGCGCCATATGATGTATTGTCTTACGGGAAATTATTGCTGCCCATTTTTAATTGACATGTTAACGAACGTTCAGAAGGATATATAAATAGATTGGGATTTTTACAGATATCTGTATTATCCATTATGCTTAGCCACAACTCAAAACAATTTGCGTGATGAACTGAAAAAAAAAATATTTGTATTGAAAAACATCGACTGAATCAGATTGTTTTTGCTTGGCTGCTATATGCTTTCTCAATATCTTTCTAGTTACCGGGTAAGGATTTGATCGTTTTGGTTGAATTACCATAGCGAAGGTTCTTTAAATTTTACATTCTAAGCTTCTCTATTAGATTTTCTTTTTCCCGAATCTGGTTAGTTATAAGTGGTTAGACTATAATATTCAGCTACGAAAAGCAGCCATTGATTTAAAGTTCACTCTGTTCAGTAATTGTTTTTGCCCTTAGCTATCCGTATTTATTTGTGTCACAGTTATCGGATGTACAAACATCTGTATAAAGAGTTCTATTGCATATTTTAAAAATATTGTGTGCGTGTCTGTATGCGTGCAAAAATTAGTCACGCCAAGAGCAAAAAGAGAAGCTTGGAGGTGGACGGTGGGAGAGAGTGACTGCGCTAGTCCGTGATTCGAATCTTGGCTTATAATAATAATAATAATAATAATAATAATAATAATAATAATAATAATAATAATAATAATAATAATAATAAAAATAATAATAATAATAAAAATAATAATAATAATAATAATAATAATAATAATAATAATAATAATAATAATAATAATAATAATAATAATAATAATAACCATTTATAAAGCGCCGTATATCACCTTAAATATAATGCTCTAGGCGCGTACAGATTTTTCACAATAAAAACAGTAGATATATAATTTGACATCAAAAGGCTTAGGCTGTCTACTGGGGCTGGGTTTGTCTAATCAGACTCATCCTACTTCTTGACGGGAGCACAAAAGGCCATGTGGTTGTAGACATTATACTTACTCTTGGTCTCCGGGGCTGAAAATGAACAGTTTAATTAATCTGCTCTAAGTGCCAATAGCGGCGACGAATGCTAATCACCTGGAGTACCTGCAGGATGAGCAATCAATTCAATCCAAACTATGTGGGTCAAACGTAAACTATTAACTTATCTATCTTTAAATGATTTTGTGTTTCTTGGAAAAATATGAGGAAAATGGAGATGCGGCTTTGTAAGCCCACATATTCTTGTCTCAATGCGTAAATAAAACATAAGATTTTGTAAACCTTCTTGGAAATATATGTACTCATTTTGAATATTTATGCGTTTTTAATGTTCATTAAATGAAATTTTAATTTGGTTTGAAAGAATGCTGTGGTGTTTTTTTTTTTTAATTTTATTGCAACATAAACCTAGTAAATACCGAACGGTTGTCGAGCCGAACCGATTAAAGTGAATGTTTAAAGTTGAAAGTTTAAATTCCGTCGTTTCCTGCAGGTCGAGTTACAGTATTTCCAGCCTATCTCGTGAGTTTCTAATCATTAAGAAGATACTGTCTACGTGCCACAATAATCAAAAGTCATAAACAATCAGATAATTGGAAATCTCCTCCATTTTGTCAAAAGAATGTTCCATTCACCGTAATAATAAACAGCATATTTTTTCCCTGTTGTCCTGTCATATAGTTATAATAGTATAGGATATCAGCTAAATCTGTGTATTCTGTACTATTTGAATTCCATAGATCACTAGCGCTCAACGGATAAACGGCAATAGGTTTACCCGAAGATCTCGACAAATATATGGCACTGCGTTTACCACCACGCCACTAGGGCTCGACAGATATATGATGATGGGTTCACCAGCATACTGTTATGGCTTGACGGATATATGATAATGGGTATATCAGCAAACCTTTGTGCCTGGACGGATATATGATGATGGGTTTTCTAGCAGACCATTAGGGCTTAACGGATATATAATTAGGGGTTTATCAGCATACCTTTATGGCTTGACCAACATAGTATATTATGATGATGGGTTTATCAGCATATACTTTATGGCTTGACCAACATAGTATATTATGATGATGGGTTTATCAGCATACTTTTATGGCTTGACCAACATAGTATATTATGATGATGGGTTTATCAGCATACCTTTATAGCTTGACCAATATAGTATATTATGATGATGTGTTTACCAGCATACCGTTATGGCTTGGCCAATATAGTATGTTATGAATATGGGTTTACCACCATACCTTTATAGCTTGACCAATATAGTATGTTATGATGATGGGTTTACCAGCATAATTCTATGGCTTCACGGGTTTAGTTACATATCATTATGGCCTGTCCGATATAGATGTTGGATTTACTAGCAAACCATTACGGCTCAACGGATATGTTATGATTCGTTTATCAGCAAACCTTCATGGCTCGACGGATATCTTATGATGGGTTTACAAACATATTTAAAGGACTCGAGGGTTATACGATGATAAGCTTTCTAGCAGATTACTAAGGCTCTTGTGGTATATGATAATAGGTTTATCAAAAGACCACTAAAACTCGAGATATATATGATGATGATGGGTTTACCAACAGACCTCTAGGAGTCGCCGGATATTTGATGATGGGTTTACCAGCATATTTTATCTCTCAACGGATTTGTGATGTTTGGTTTACCAGCATATTTTATCTCTCAACGGATTTGTGATGTTTGGTTTACCAGCATATTTTATCTCTCAACGGATTTGTGATGTTTGGTTTACCAGCATATTTTATCTCTCAACGGATTTGTGATGTTTGGTTTACCAGCATATTTTATCTCTCAACGAATTTGTGATGTTTGGTTTACCAGCATATTTTATCTCTCGACGGATTTGTGATGTTTGGTTTACCAGTCGACCTTTTTGGCACGACGGATATGTGAACATGGGTTAACTAGCAGACCTTTAACGCCCAAGTAATATATGATGGGTTTACCAGCAGATCTTTATAGCTCGATGGATAAATGATGATGAGTTTAACACAGAATAATAGGGCTCAAAGATATATATGTTGGTGGTTCACCAACAAATCGTTTTAGCTCGAGGGATGTATGGTTATGGTTGTACCATTATGGCTCCACAGATATATATATATATATATATATATATATATATATATATATATAGATAGATAGATAGATAGATATGGATCGAGGGATATATGATAGAGGGTTTTCCAGCAGAGTCGTATAACTCGACTATCATGATGATCGGTTTACCAGTAGACATTTATGGCTCAAAAGAATTATAATGGGTTTACCAGCAGTACTTTATGATTCGAAGGATATGAACTATGATGGTGAGTTTTCCAACAGATCACCAGGGCTCGAGGGAAGAGTTTACCAGCAGATCACCAGGGCTCGAGGGAAGAGTTTACCAACAGATCACCAGGGCTCGAGGGAAGAGTTTACCAGCAGATCACCAGGGCTCGAGGGAAGAGTTTACCAGCAGATCACCAGGGCTCGAGGGAAGAGTTTACCAGCAGATCACCAGGGCTCGAGGGAAGAGTTTACCAGCAGATCACCAGGGCTCGAGGGAAGAGTTTACCAGCAGATCACCAGGGCTCGAGGGAAGAGTTTACCAGCAGATCACCAGGGCTCGAGGGAAGAGTTTACCAACAGATCACCAGGGCTCGAGGGAAGAGTTTACCAGCAGATCACCAGGGCTCGAGGGAAGAGTTTACCAGCAGATCACCAGGGCTCGAGGGAAGAGTTTACCAGCAGATCACCAGGGCTCGAGGGAAGAGTTTACCAACAGATCACCAGGGCTCGAGGGAAGAGTTTACCAGCAGATCACCAGGGCTCGAGGGAAGAGTTTACCAACAAATCACCAGGGCTCGAAGGAAGAGTTTACCAGCAGATCACTTGGCCTTGATGATATTTGTTTTTTTTTCAAACCATTTCAAACAATATTTTGTTCCATTTCATTAATCTGAAATTGCTTATAGTTTATGCGCCTTTTAATAATATCATTTTATTTCTTTCTAAAACCTTCAAATTACATCTTTTATTTCAAGAGTTTTTTACTACGCTGGGCAAAATATTTCTTAAAAAAATCTCCAGTGACAGTATTTTGCAATATCCAAATCTATTTATAGATTTTCTGAAATACCAGTTATCATTTAGCTTACAAAAAAAAAAACGAAGCTAGAAATTTCCGAGAGCCATTGCACCTTAAGGCACTTTTTTAAGGAAAGCATAGCCTTCTAATTAGTGCTTAAAATAATCTCAGCAGATGTTTCGGATCTATGGAAAAAGAATAGTTGACAAATAATGTAGAACTCAAATCTATTTATAGATTATTATTTTTTTTAAGTTCATTATCACTTAGGTAATGCGCAGCCATGAATTCCAGAAAAGTGCCATTATGAATTTCTTTGAAATTCCTAAGTCTATTTATACGCGCATAAAAAAATTATAAAATATATTTGGGAACTACAGAATTAGCCGATTTTACTTATTAGTCTGTTGAACAGAGATTTGCTTGAAACCATAGCATATTTACATTTGAACTGGATTTTTACAGTTTTTTGTTGTTGTTTTTTAACTCGCTGATAGGAAGACAAGGGACTGATTGATTAATGAAGACTTTTTAAAAGCTTAGTCCTCCACTCACGGTGATCCCAGTAGGACAATCTCTGTTATCAATAAAAACAGACACAGTGAGGAAGCATTAGTGATAGAAAAATAATGCGTAGGGGATTGTTTGTTGCTTGTTTAATACAGCCCGTCACAACAAAATATCAAACGAAACTTTAACCCTTGTCGTGTATGTACAAGAAAAAAAATTATGTATGGGTAGAGAGTGTAGAGAGTGTACAGGTGTGTGTTTGTGTATTCATTTCTCATAATCACAGACTTGGAGAGCCTCGTCACAAGAAATGGAGTAGTTTCATGAGCCTTTCTGTCAACTAAGTATAATTTATTCTACACCACTGTTTGTGAGTCTGGGAAAAAAACTTTGATTATGTTAAACCATTCTTATAATTTTTGCCAACTAGTCAGTCGCAGAAAATAATATAACATTAATTGATTCTTTAACAATAATAAAATGCTCATCCTCTGTTCTTGACTTTGTTTTAATCATTTCAATTCAACCCTATGGGATAATTTTGAACAAAATTCTGCAGAGTTCTGCTCATTTATGGACGAGGGTTAAAACATAAACCATCTCTGGACATAATTTAATATGGGCCTGGGCTTACTTACTAGAAGGCGCGGAAATGAAGTGCATACCACAAAAAATATTTCCTTAGTTTATGTAGACGAAAAGAAAGAGAGAAAGAGAGAGAGAGAGAGAGAGAGAGAGAGAGAGAGAGAGAGAGAGAGAGAGAGAGAGAAGGGGGAGAAGACATATTAAATACCACATACATGTATAAGCCGATATCCATACCAGTGGCCTTAAAAATGTATGACATTATGTGAGTATGGTTTGGCGAGAAATTAATCACTTCTGTGGAGGTGAATTGATGGCAACCAATCGTTTCCATCCTAACACAAAGTGCTAGTGTCTAAAGCAAATAGATAAACTAACTGATATTAACATCCTTTTCAAGGGGTTTTTGAGGACAAGTGGATAAAGTAAGGACAAAAATAAGTGGATAAAGTAAGGAAAAAGATGAATGGATAAAGCAAGGAAAAAGATGAGTGGATAAAGTAAGGAAAAAGATGAGTGGGTAAAGTAAGGAAAAAGATGAGTGGATAAAGTAAGGAAAAAGATGAGTGGATAAAGTAAGGAAAAAGATAAGTGGATAAAGTAAGGAAAAAGATGAGTGGATAAAGTAAGGAAAAAGATGAGTGGATAAAGTAAGGAAAAAGATCAGTGGATAAAGTAAGGAAAAAGATGAGTGGATAAAGTAAGGAAAAAGATGAGTGGATAAAGTAAGGAAAAAGATGAGTGGATAAAGTAAGGAAAAAGATAAGTGGATGAAATAAGGAAAAAGATGAGTGGATAAAGTAAGGAAAGAGATGAGTGGATAAAGTAAGGAAAAAGATGAGTGGGTAAAGAAAGGAAAAAGATGAGTGGATATAGTAAGGAAAAAGATGAGTGGATACAATAAGGAAAAAGATGAGTGGGTAAAGTAAGGTAAAAGATGAGTGGATAAAGTAAAGAAAAAGATAAGTGGATAGAATAAGGAAAAAGATGAGTAGCAGGTTTAGTTTCGATCTCGCTGCATAGAGAGCATGAGTTGAAGTAACGAGGGGGGGGGGGGGAGAAAAGAGGAGAACAACGATATAATCGAATGGGGAAAATGGAAAACAGAAAGATAGAATGTGTACATAAAGACCAAAATGGAGAGAGTGTGAGAAATCATGACCGAGAGAAAATGCGATAAAGTGAAACATTAAGACAATAGAATAGAAAGAAAGGAGAGAAGGAGAGAGAGAGAGTGACTGAGGGAGAGACAGACTGACAGACACATAAACAGAGACAGAGGTAGAAACTTTGGGTAGAGCAGAAATCTGAGGCTGAGAAAGGTAGAGAGGAAATAGAGAGATACAGTGAAAGACAGAAAGATAGGGAAGAATGAAATAGCGTGAATCAAAAAATTAAAAAAAAAGAGTTCGTCAAACTGTGTTTCTCCCATTCAATGAGTCGATAAATTAATGAAACGAGTCAAAGCACGAATTAAAGCCATTTACTACTTACTCCTTCATTTCACTTTGTCGAGTATCTAGCTCTAAATAACAAAAAAGATTGATAGATATGCCTAGTTCCGTTGTTTGAGCCCTCTTCTCAATGGGTAAACCGGCATGTCAATTTGTTTTAATGTTTAATTCCAGAGGTTCTTTTTCCATTCAGTTTCTGTCACTTGTTTAATCTTTCACCAGTAAAAACAATTATGGGGGTGCCAGGTATTTCCTCACCTTGATTTATCTGTGGCTGAAGATGGAGAAAAATGGAAGGTGGTTAAAAAATTATTTTGGTCTTTTTTGGTTGTATTGAATGAAAGGTTCAAAAATAGATAAAATAAGTAAAGTTTGACAATATGCATAAAATAGCGAAAGAGTTAGCGAGAGCAAGAGGGAGAGAGAAATATATATATAGAGAGAGACAGAAAGAAAGAAAGAGAGAGAGAGAGAGAGAGAGAGAGAGAGAGAGAGAGAGAGAGAGAGAGTGTGTGAGAGAGAGAGATAGAGATTGTATACCCAATAATTGTTCAAAATAGTAAGCAATCACCGGCATAATTATATCATTGTATTATGTCTATGAGCTGTGTTTTTGAGCAACAGGTTTCTTCCCTTTAGAGACAACTCGATGTTTTTCACTTCAAATTCAAAAGAATTAAAATTGTCCCAAGAACATTCTAATTAAATATAATCTTAATCTGTTGTCGTTCGAGACAGAAAAAACGCGGTTGATTTAGCAGGAAGTAAAACATGCGAAGAGGGATTCATTTGAGACTGAAGTATTTATGTGACTCAGGTTAGGTTCAAGGTCGTTTTTTGTAAGACATCTTCGCCAAGAATCAATTTGCTCAAAGCCCTTATAGTGTTAGGGTCAGTAAAACTGATAAGATCCACATGCTATGACGACACGCTCTGCTTTTGTGATTTATTCATCAATGTGGTGTCTTTGACTCGCCTATAAAGAGACTGCCTTTATGACACAGGTTCAGAGCTGACATCCTCTACCTCTGCTTGTCTTGTTTGGTTCTTTTTACCGCTATTATCTTCCACTATACAGGCATAATTATCCTCCTTGGAAAAGTAAAAAGGGGAATTACTCACCGAGCATGCTACTTTTTTAGCCACTCTCCTCATCTCTCTCTTTGTCTTTCTTTCTTTATACGTCTCTTCCTATTAACTCTTATTTACATACACACGCACGCTATATAGCTCCTTCTTTCTATCTTTCTTTCTCTTCCTATCTCTTTTATTCTTACCCCTCGCTACTCATTGTCAGTTATTTATCTAACTCTACTTAGTTCAGCTAGGCATTAAACGTGGAGGTTCTAGTAAGATTCTAGTAAGTTTTAGCTTCCTTAGTTTCTCCGAAACTTTTGTGGGACATTTCTTTGCTGTGATGATACTGTGTTACGTCAACATTCAAGGTTTAACACTATCTTTTCTTGGAACGAGTATAAAGCTGCCAGCTAAAAATAAAAGTGATTAGCATGAAACGATACATAAATTCTCTCTGACTTTCCGAGCTCACAGATTGAACGGAGACTTCCAATGGCGTATTCGAATACTTCAAATTTTTATTTTTATTTTGGTTGATCCTTATTCGGTTTTGCCAAATGAAGTTGTTTTTTGTTTGTTTGTTTTGTTTGAATAGTCTGAGAAATTTTCAACTGCATTTAAAATGGAAATTATCAAGTAAGTTCATCTGGCTCATAAAGTCAACTTTTTTTTAAACAGTCTGATGATCTTTTTCAATGGTCCCACATATGACTAATGGATAAAACTAAACAGGTAAGGAATATATGGGAAATCACATAATGCTGTACTGTCTAAATCTATTTTACGAGGCTCTGAAAAGCTTACTACATGTACAAAACTATGAATTCCTTTTAAAGAGCCTACATGCAGAGTGCCTTGCCAGAGTTCATTGCTGGGCAATGATTTCAATCTACCGGATAACAAATTTTTTTAAGGATGTAAACAGAGATTTGGAGATCTTAACAAAATTTGCTGCCTATGCTTTTTAACAGAAGTCTCAGTTGCCTTTTGTCTCGCTATGCCATACGCTCTCAGTCTACAAAGTGGTGGAACTCTTTACTGTACGCCGCCTTCCGTGGATCTAGGTTAAGAAAGATTTTAAAAAAGTTTTAAAAACACACATACAACACACACACACACACATATATATATATATATATGTAAATCAGAATTAGATGATAATTTATTTTAATTGCGTATACATTGGAAATCTTTCATGAAATTAATAGAGCCTATCTGAAGACTTAATCCCAAACAAGCTCATTCTCCACCATCAATGATATAAGTATGTGCATCAACAAGGTAGTAGTTTTTACCCCGAACCCACCTTTTTTGGTTGTTGTTTTGATATAGCTCATCTACAACATATTAATCAAACTAAGCATTGAGGAGAGAAAGGCGAAATCTTTCAATCACAATGTCTTTGGTGGAAATTAAGATAAACAGAGTTAATGTGGCTGTTTTCGTCTTCCTACAATATGGGTTAATCGATTAGCAAACTTGGTGTATAAAGTTTCAGATTTAACCTTTTTTTTTAAACCCGCTCCTATTCATAGCTTCAATAAATAGAGTGCTGAGTAACCGACACTAGTAACAATCACTCAGATAAGAATCGATAATATCCGGTTTCACCCACATGTATCTCCGCTACAGATATAAATACCGCCAGAATTTCTCCTGTGATTAGATCCACCAATCAGCGGCTGTGACATGCAGTGTTGAGTCGAAGATTCTAGTCGATTAAAAGGATTTCCGTCGGCCTAGATTGTGTTACTTGGTTCTGTTTTCTTTACTTCAGTGCAAGTCATTTTGAATTCTATAGGT
This sequence comes from Elysia crispata, assembly GCA_033675545.1. NCBI lineage: Eukaryota > Metazoa > Mollusca > Gastropoda > Plakobranchidae > Elysia > Elysia crispata. Next base: position 492,534 of record JAWDGP010000505.1, read on the forward strand.
AGGGGTTTTGGTGAGGTTTACGCCCTGACAACAACCGGATTTTATCCGGAACTAGATCTAGTAGTTGCTCTTTATATGCGCATACAAAAAAAAAAATTGCACATTCAAGGCATATTTAAAGATGTACGCTTGAAAATGCCAGCAAAATATGCCTAAAAGCGCAGAGAATTGTAGCAATTCACAGGTGCTCATTTATTCGTTGAATTTATGATAACGACCGTTTAAAAGATTCTATAATCAGATTAGATTTTTTTTTAAACGAAATTAGCAACTATTTGCATAAACTTTTATTACTAATTCGGAAATTCGTTGGTTTACCATTACATAAAATTCTAAGTAAAAAGAAAAAAAAGATTGTTTTTTCCGAAAGCGCATTTATCATCATAGTTTCATGAACTATTGCCCTGTATCTACCGCCAACCGCACAGTTTGAGTATTTTCCTTCTTTTTTTCCGTTACCTAAGCTAATAAAGGTCAACCGCACATTTTGAGTATTTTCCTTATTGTTTTTAGTTCCCTAAGCTTATAAAAGTCAACAGCAAAGTTTGACTATTTTCCTTATCATTTTAAGTTTGAGTATTTTCTTATTATTTCAAGCTCCCTAATCTTATAAAGGTCAACCGCACAGTCTGAGTATTTTCCTTATTATTTTAAGTTCCCTAAGCTTATAAAGGTCAACCGCACAGTTTGAGTATTTTCCTTATCATTTTAAGTTCCCTAAGCTTATAAAGGTCAACTGCGCATTTTGAGCATTTTCCTTTTTTTTCGTTCCCTTAGCTTATAACGGTCAACCGCAAAGATTGAGTATTTTTCTTATTGTTTTTTATTCGCCGAGCGTCTAAAGGTCTTACGTAAGGAAGATTAGGGCAGCCATCTTATGAGACCGATTTCACGCCCTCAAATTTTCAAAGTCGTTCTATTCAGAGATTATACTAAGGCTTTAAGAGTTTTCTCAACGCTGGTCTCCTGGGATACTGGAAGTGATCTTCACCCGAATATATTCAGATAATTCAACGACTTTAAATATCGTATTGCCACTCCGTCTCCTAAGTTTCTAAAAGTCTGTGAGGGGGTTGTATGAGCGAGTGTGTTCTTGAAGCAGAAGAAATTAACACAATTATCATGCATTATGAAATAATAATTATTTAAATTTAAAAGAAAGTCATGCAAAATTAGGCAGGTCAAAATTTTGCTTTATTAACTTTTCATTTACGTTTATGAATCTAATAAAATTTATTCAAAGTAGATTTACATAACCAAATGAAAAATATATTCTTTAATTACTAGGGTTTTGTTACAAACATATTTTGGAACATGAAATCTGTTTAATTTGATACAAGAAAATATAATTTTCCTCAAATCAGTCTTTTACTGAAATCTACCGGAATTTTCGAAACCGTAATATCAAAAAAAACTTTGATAGGTTTAAATATTTCGATTATTATTATAATAAGTTTGATATCAATAACAGTTTGCAACAATATCAAGTTCAAAATCAAAATACATATGTAAACGATAAATTAATAGATTAAAAAATGAAATTTATTCAGATTAGAGCAAGGATGGTAGATTAAATATTAAAGATTAACAATTACGAATTCTGTAATAAGCTATTTTAGCTATTTCGCCTACAAATTGCGATAGAAATAAGAAATAACTCGATAAAGTGTACCATTCAAAACAAAAACAGTCTGACTTTAACGAAGTAACAGATGACCAGCAAAACTTCGAAAACGTTGAAAAATAGCAATCAAAGACTCCATAGTGGGAAAGACAAATCTGCTAAAGTAAAAAATTAAAGGAGGTTTCCGCGAGGTACAAAGTTTACCTTTGTCAAGAAACGACACTTGCAAATCAGACTGATCACGCTACGAGTTAACAGCACAAAGTGCCCTACCCGGCAGAATTAGAGACGAAATACAGCTGGTCTGAGATTTATTCAAGTTTTATCGATTACTGTCGACGTCTTTTGTCTCCATCGCTTTAGCTGTAGCGAGGATTCCCGTTCGTTCGGTAAACTTTCGTGGGCGTGTCACTTAGAGGGAATACTACTGAATACATTTGGAGCGGCGTGTCAACATTAAATAGAATCGTTTTTCAATTAAACTATTCGACCTGCTTGGTTTATAATTACAGTAACTGTACATATTTCGAGCAGAGGCGCGTGTGACCTATGCTTCATTCCTAAACTCCCTGCATATAGGTATTGCTTGAAGACTTACTTTATCCTTTCGACACTGGCCAAGGTACTGACATAGAGTAAACGTTCGGATTTGATTTCAAGCTTTTTTTTCAAATGGTCTTATTAGAAACTATGCAACCGTTATGGAATAAACTATAATCAAATAATATAACTTGATTTTTTTTTTCATTTGATTATTTATGTGTTTAATCTCAACAGTAAATAAAGATGCACGAAACATCTGATCAGTTGATTTTTATTCCAGATCTACCCTGATCTTATTTTTTTTCTCCGAATTCCAGCTTTCTGAGGAACACGGGTCAAAAATGGGGCATAACTCACATAGTTCAGTGATCAGAGTATATACCTTGCTGCTAGTTTTGTTGGAGTTACCAGCCCCTGCCTTCTCCTACCTGATGTGTGAAGGCCTTTCTTCAGGTAAACCTATATAAGACCGGTTAGGATCTATTTGATTAATGATTCGGACGTATAGTACGTTATAGAATTTATGTTAATTTATGAAAAGTTACAAAAAGCTTAAAAGGGATATTATTTGTTCCTTTGTTGGTTGGTTGGTTGGTTGGTTTAATTGTTATATGTAACCTGTCAACCACCAAAAAGTGACTTCAGGCATGTTTTAGCAAATCTAACAAGACCGTGTCGGCCAAGACTAAACTGAAGAGATGAGGTTCAAACTTCTCTCCTTCCCCACTGCCACCCTTTTTTATGGGTCGAATCCGCGAAGTGTGTCCTTCCGGATATCACGGCGGACGTGTTATCTGCTCAGCCACAGACGCTTCTATGAGTGATGGAAAAACTGCTCAAACTTTACACTTTTGACACGTAATGACTGTAGTCATTTCTTCCAAAGAATACACACCTTTTTTATTTTGTTTGATATGCTTCAAATAAGTAGGAAGACATAATTTGCTTAAAGTTAATCTCATAGCAGTATCATTCTTATTTTAGTTGCGTGCTCGATCTTGAACTTTTCATTGACTAGCGCAGAATGAGCTTGTTCCAATATCGGTCTTTAAAGACTAAACAGTCGCCAGTTATAAGAGATGCTTAGGTGTTAATTATTTTTCATATCATAAAAATGTTTAATACAATAGCCAGCTTCATTCTCCTTGTGGAAAGCACAAAAAAAACAGCAACACAGAATTGAAAGATTTGCTGCTTTCCACGATTAGCAAGCAAGACGAATTGCCACTTGTGACTTCAGTTTATTGTGTGGAATGGTGTTGCTTGTTTCAATACACGCCTGAAAGGTTTAGCGGGTATCATAATCATGGCGAGGTCCTGTCTTGTGCCAAAAGACTTACTGCATGTCGTCCTGTGAGTTTTACTGCATTTTAACGAAATGACTTGCGTTCCCAAACTAGGCAAACACTGTATTTTGCCCAATGTTTTACCTAACAATACCCATACTAAAGTTAAAGAAATATGCATTAGGCAAATCTAGTTGATAAGAATTGTACAGAGCTAGAATTAGAAGTAGTGCTTGGTTGTGGTGAGAAATATGCTTTACGTAAAAATGTACGTAGTAGCGTATTGGTACAGGCTAGTACTGGGCAAATTTCTAGAAAATGTTTCATCTTTTCCACGCAGTCTATACATGCATGTTTTTTGTCTTTTTTTGGCAAGAACGAAAGCCTATAAATTGGTTAGTGTCAGAAACTGTGCATAGATTACTCAATCCTTTCTCTTCTTCCAAAGACAATGATTTTTTTTTCTTGCTTTTGTGCCAAAATTACTTATGTGGCAGGAGAAATAATTTCTTTTATTATATTTTCAACTCTACGACATGTTGAAAAAGGAAGTGTATTTTTAGTGTCACTGAGCATTCATTTTGATCAAACACTTTCTTAGCAGGCAAGATTTGGAACCTGCCGTATAAAATTATAAAAAATGTCACATAGGAATAAAAAAAAATATGACATTTTTAGAAAAATTCAACATTGCCAAGCTTAACTTGTTAACCATCTTGACCAATAATAGAAAGAACAAGTTTCTGATCATGTGCGCATTTTTTAATCATGTATATCAGATATATATATATATATATATATAATCTTTAGATGTTCATGTATTCAGTTTTAAAAATGATTATACCTGTCACTTTTTTACGTCATATATCCGGTTCATAAGTGACAGATACCACAAACTGTATCCTGTATCGAAAGTTGTGACTCAACTTGTAATCTCCCTCTTAAACTAAATCTGATCATATCACGATTATATACACACATTTTCAGAAATTAATTTTTTTTTTCCAGGACAAAATATTGATAAACCTTTCTCAAGATTATGAAATACAGAAAGAGTTTACCATTCTGGCGCCCGCTATTGTCGTGTCCAATATTGAAAACTTCACGTAATTATATTCAGGTTTAACAATGGTTTAGCTTTAGGATATCATTGTCTTGAAATTGAGTGAAATACTAATAAAAATCACCGTTTTTTGGTATTGGAATCTTTTTATCAACAGTAATTTATGTCTGAAATATATATATATATTTCAATCTCTTACTCTTCCTATCTTTCTTTTTTCATTTAAAAAATGTCCCTATTATTCACCCTTTTAGCTTTGAAAGAATTCATTGTACACGATATTTATTTTTAAATCATCAACGTTTATTTTCAGAGAAGTCCAACCTCAATTGGAACAGATTTGACCAATCAGGGCTGGAGCTAGAGGATGACGCAACTTCCTCGAAAACGGTCAGCCTCTTTCCGATTTTATCGGCTTTTCTCAACAATGCCGACCGCCGGGTTCCAAGCAAGAAAGCGGAAGATGCTGGATATCAGATGAATGCTGGGAAGGAGAGAGAGAGAAAGAACGAATATGGAGGCACGGGAAATAGACGCTCCCCCGCAATGCCTCCTACAAATGAACTCTGTAGGATGCTTAAAATGCGATGCTATTAAACGCACCTACCGCGCAAAGTTTGGGCGATAAAAAAAATAGAAAGCAAAAAGTACTTTTCAAGACAAAAGAATATTTAGTAAAGTTGTTAATCCCATCTTAGTGGTACAAAAATGACTATTGACTTATAAAGTTGATTGTATCGATCTAAAACTGCATCTTCAGTCAATGATAAAAAAAGATTTGAGCGCACTCAGTCTATAGTTATATAGAAATATCAGCTAGCTCTGCACTTCCCAGTCCTTTAAATGGCATCCATAAAAACCCGCTAAAGTTGCTCTGCTTTACGGGAATTCATAAATGCGCATAATTTTAATCACATGATAAAATTTTGAAAAAAAAAAACTGATAGAGATGATTAAAATTACTTGTATTAAAATCGTGTTTCAGACGTTATGTTATTATTCGGACGCCTGATATGTGCATGTAATAACAAGTAACGGAATTTTGCTCTGCTCAAAAACAATTGTTACAACACTCGATATCTCGGAGGTGGAGGGTTGGTGGGGAGAGCTACACTTGGAGGTAGCGAGGTTAAGGAACTGTACATAATTAATGTCTCAAAGACAATTGAAATCATGATTATTTTTTTTTCTTTTTTAGTAGATTTAGTCATTAAACCAAAATGATGTGGGAGTTTTTTTCTATCCTAAAGCCAAATTTTTTTTTTCGGTAAATACGACATTCATGGAATAAAAAACTAAATGTCTTGATTTCTATAATATAATCAGATCAAGTTGTTTACTTTTTTTTCACGTGCCAGATTTCTACAATACTGTAGGAGAATCTATCAAGTTGGTGATTCTATGCACTAAATAGATCTGGCCTTACATTTTAAGACCCGCCTTGTTTCTATGTAAGAATATATCTGCCGCCTTATACTTAGAGATCATTAAAAAGCAGTATAAGTCAAAGCTTATAGACTTAACTTTTCAATAATTCAATTTGGCATTAAAACTACTTCCAAAATTTTTTTTTGCCGTCACTAACAGGGTCTTTTTTATTGTTTTGTTTGTTTGTTTTTGTTTTTGTTTTTCTTCTTTGGAACCTTAAAAAAAGTCGAAACGATAAAGATAAAAAATCAAGCATGTTATAAAGACTAGCATAACAATCCAAAATGTCATTCTTAATTTCAGGCCTATGAAGAACACAATTAAACTTTAGTAGTGATTGGTTTTAGGTATTGTACAGTAGAATTAAAGGAAAGAAGTAAGACTTTGAGCAGCACGCAGATTGTATTGCAATCCGATGGTTAAGATACAAAGAAGGATGTTGTGAAAAGTTATAGCACGAAACACGTTTTAGTCTATAGACGAAATCAAAATGATAGAAAAAGCCTAGTTTGGTTCTAAACAAGAACAGGATTATAAAGACAGCAACAAACAAGTTTATTTTTAAAGAGGAATAGGGTATAATTATAGTGATAGCAACAGACAAATTAAGTTCTAAAGAGAAATGGAGTATATAATGATAGCAACAGACAAGTTAAGTTCTAAAGAGGAATAGGGTATAAAATGATAGAAATAAACAAGTTTAGTTCCGTAGAGAAATATGGTATATAATGATAGCAACAGTTCCGAAGAGGAATATGGTATATAATGATAGCAACAGACAGGTTTAGTTCCGAAGAGGAACATGGTATATAATGATTGCAACAGTTCCGAAGAGGAATATGGTATATAATGATAGCAACAGACAGGTCTAGTTCCGAAGAGGAACATGGTATATAATGATAGCAACAGACAGGTTTAGTTTCGAAGAGGAATATGGTATAAAATGATAGCAACAGAAAAGTTAAGTGTCAAAGAGGAATAGGGTATATAATGATAGCAACAGATAATTTTAGTTCTAATGAAGAAAAGGATTGTGATAATAGAACAGACAAGTGTAAGTCTAAAGGAGAATACGGTATATAATGATGGCATCAGACAAAATTAGTTCTAAATAGGAATAGGGTATATAGTGAGAGTAACAGACAAGTTTATTCTAAAGAAGAATAGGATTATTATGATAGAACAGACAAGTTTAGTTCTAAAGAGGAAAAGGGTATATTATTATAGCAACAGACTAGTTCAGTTTTAAAGAGGAATAGGGTGTATAATGATTGCAGCAGACAAGTTTAGTTCCAAAGAGATATACGATTGTGATGATAGAACAGACAAGTGCAGATCTAAATAGGAATAATGATAGCAACAGACAAGTTTAGTTCTAAAGAGAAATATTTTATTTATAGGTAGCAACAGACAAGTTTTGTTCTAAAGAAAAACAGGGTTTATAATGATAGGAACAGTTCTAAAGAGGAATTTCCATGAATTATGTCCCTTTGACTATATCCATCAAATAATTGTATACCACTTCCTTCTTACTTTGTTGGTTTTTGTGTTATCCATTCAAAATTATATTCCTGTTAATTTTGTGCACTGAATCTTGCACAGAGAGAGAGAGAGAGAGAGAGAGAGAGAGAGAGAGAGAGAGAGAGAGAGAGAGAGAGAGAGAGAGAGGCCGACAGACAGACAGACAGACAACCGATAAAAAGACAAAGACATTCATATGGACAGAGACAAACATAAGACGGGCAGACAGAGGAAGACATAGATGGATAGGCTAAGAGAGAGACAAAGGTTCAGAGAAGAAGAGGCAGAGAGAGACAGATACAGAGAAGCAGAGCAAGGAAAGACAAATACAAAGAAGGAGGGTGGAATGTGACAAATACAGAGAAGGATATGCAGAGAGATAGGGAGAGAGAGAGAGAGAGAGAGAGAGAGAGAGAGAGAGAGAGAGAGAGAGAGAGAGAGAGAGAGAGAGAGAGAGAGAGATACAGGGAAAAAGAGGCAGAGAGAATCGGATACAGAGAAGCAGAGCAAATAAAGACAATTACAAAGAAGGAGGGTGGAAAGTGACAGATACAGACAGGTAGATGCAGAGAGAGGGAAAGAGAGAGAGAGAGAGAGAGAGAGAGAGAGAGAGAGATACAGAGAAGAAGAGGCAGAGAGAGACAGATACAGAGAAGCAGAGCAAGGAATGCAAATACAAAGGAGGGTGGGATGTAACAGATACAGAAAAGGAAATGTGCAGAGAGAGAAAGACATATACGGAGCAGGAAAAGAGAAGAGAGAGTCAGACAGACAGACAGAAAGACAAATACACAAAGAAATCGATAACGAGAGATAGACATTGCAACACTATGAATAGACACACATAGGTAGAGGCAGAGAGAGAGACAGGTTCAGAGAAGGAGAGGCAGAGAGAGAGAGAGAGAGGTTCAGAGAAGGAGAGGCCGAGAGGGCGAGACAGGTTCAGAGCAGGAGAGACAGAGAGAGAGATGCTCAGAGAAGGAGAGGCTGAGAGAGAGACAGGTTCATAGAAAAAGAGGCAGAGAGAGAGAGAGAGAGAGAGAGAGAGAGAGAGGTGTTCAGAGATGGAGAGGCAGAGACAGAAGCACAGAAAGAGGAGAGGCAGAGAAAGAGACAGATAGAGACAAAGAAATCAAGTATATCCGTTTCTATAAACAAACATAATATTACAATATCATCACGGAAGAATCGAACCCAAGTGTTTCAATCGCCATAAACCACTAGAATAAAAATTATGATCACTCTAGAATTAAATTCAAGAGTTTCTTTATATGTAGACCAACATAATGATACAATATCATTATGAGTTGAATTCCAGCGCTTCTATCTATATACACTGGCATTATAATGCAATATCAAAACTGTTGACTCGAATTCAAGTGTATCTTTCTCTCTAAACAAGAATAATAATATAATTTGATTACTTCAGAATCGATTTCAAGCGTTCCTTCATCTATAAATAAGTATAATAGGACAAAACCATCACCGTAGAATCGAATTAAAGAGTTTCTGTCGCTCTAAATTAGTAACATAATACAGTATCATCACCGTAGAATCGAATTCAAGTGTTTCTTTTTCTAAAAAGTATCAGAACATTACAATATCATCAGTATATATCCCAACTCAAGTGTTTCTTTCCCTATAAACAGCATGGTGATACAATATTATCACTGTAGAAACGAATTCAAGTATTCTTAAATTTCTTAAATCCAGCCTAATAATACAATATCATCACTGTAGAATGGAACTCAAATGATTATATCTCTATAAACCGGTTTAAGGATAAAATATCATCACTGTAGAATGGAACTCAAATGATTATATCTCTATAAACCAGTATAAGGATAAAATATCATCACTGTAGAATGGAACTCAAATGATTATATCTCTATAAACCGGTTTAAGGATAAAATATCATCACTGTAGAATGGAACTCAAATGGTTATATCTCTATATACCAGTATGAAGATAAAATATCATCACTGGATAATCGAAATCGAATTCAAATTTTTCAATCTCGGCAAACCAGCAAAATAATTTCACCATTATAGAATCGAATTAAAATGTTCCTTTATTTAAGAACCAGCATAATAATAGTATGTGATCACTGTAGAATCGAATTGAAGTTTTATATCTCGATAAACCGAAATAGAAAGTACAATATTAACTGTGCAGAATCGGATTTGAGTGTTTCTTTCTGTGAAAACCAGCATTATAATTACCACTGTATAATAGAAAGCAAGTTTTTCTTTTTCAACAAAACAACATAATAATACAATATCATCTTTTGCCCAGAGCCACAACCTGCACCTCAGCAACCCCCAGCAAAGGCTGCAAAAACTGACCGGTCATCAGCTAAGAAGCAAAAGCGATGCTCATACTGCCATGCAAAAAAGGATCGGAAAACAAAAACTGTCTGCAATACATGTGGCGCATTTGCCAAGATCACGCTGTCTTCCTCTGCCCAAATTGTTCATAGTTGACTAGAATGGTCACATTTTACACAGTCGTATTGCATCTTAGTGTTTGAAGGATTAGGAGCCCAAGCTATAGTCAAGTGAATGTGTGTATATGTGCGCCTGTATGAAAGAGAGAGAGAGAGAGAGAGAGAGAGAGAGAGAGAGAGAGAGAGAGAGAGAGAGAGAGAGAGAGAGAGAGAGAGGTCTGTAAGGGAGTGGGAGGGAAAGGGAAAGATTGTTGGCATTTGGGGTAGGAAGGATTTGGAAATGATGGGAATAAGGAGGGAGGATGCAGAGTGACAGGGGGAAAGGTGTGTGTGTGTGGGGGGGGGGAGGGCACGTGGGGGGCGCGGCTTGCTCTGTCATGTGAGGACTGTTGTTCCGTAACTGATAAGGAGAAACGAGTTTATAATTTCAATAATATCGCTACGAACAGTCTATTAATTACTTGTGAGGATTTAATTTGTTCATGCATTTGATCTACATCACCTGTTTCAGTCACTATTTGAAAGTATTATTAATAACTTTGGTGTTATAGCAGTGAGCTGTTTATTATTCTTTAATAAAAATTAATGTCTATAAAAGAGTGTACGGGTGTGATACACCCACTTGCCTGGGACTGTTGAAAAAATCTTTGACCCCGCATAACCTACACCATAATACTAAATATGCAAATTTTTACCCACGGAGGGAACCCCACCATCTACCTTGAGGATTAGGTGGAGTATGAACCGAATCCAAAAAACGCAACTCGTTTTATTAGCAAAACACGGAGCATCTGGGTTGATCACACCCACTTGCCGGGGAAAGGGTTAAGCGCATTCAGTAGAGACAGTGATTGATGTAAAATCTCCTGGGTTAAGCGCATTCAGTAGAGGCAGTGATTGATGTAAAATCTCCTAATGCATTTTATATGAAAAACCAAAAGGGAGACAAGTCCTAAGTATCTGTCCCTGCCAAAATTTAAAGCTGTTAACTTTAACTTTATAGTATTTGTCTCTTTAAGTTTGTTAGTAATTTTACTTAAAGGTAACTATTATAAATTATAATATATATATGTATATATATATATATATATATATATATATATATATACATCGAATGAAATCATTGTCCTCGAAACTTATATATCAGCGACATGTTATTCAAGCTTTCGGTTGTTAGACCGAGTTCCAATATTTAATTAGTTGGCATAACTCTTCGTTTAAGAACATTTAGGACCGACATGGTTCTAGATGTCTCTTTTTTTGATGTTCTATCCTAAGCAATTCTAAGTAATTTGAGATCATAGACGCTTTTTCCACATCATCATTAAGACCAGTGGTTGTGTTTTTTCCGCTGCTAATTCTCCTGGCATATTTTATTCAATGTGTCTCTTCAGAGTTCACATATCTCAGATCTATGTCCTATCAAAACTCCGTTACGTGCAGTATGTCGGAGTTACTTAGACTTAAGACTTCACCTTTAATTTCAAAACCAAACACTGTGATATCAAGTGAACTAAAGGTAATGAAAAGAGGGAGGAAGGGAGGTGTCAAGACTACCAACAAGAAGCGTTTATTCAAACCGTGTCTGCCCACTTTGGTACTTGGACATCTTGCGAAAACCATTGACAATCGAGTCATATGGGTTTTAAAGTCATTAGCATAGACAAGGATATCATCAAGGTAAACTAGCATTATTTTAAAAACAAGATCATTCATCCATGATTGCATCAGTCTCTGGAAAGTAGCAGGAGCACCAGTTAATCCGAAAGGCATTCTATTGAACTCAAATAATCCTAGTGGGGTGGTGAAAGCTGTTTTTGACTTGTCTTCTTCTGCCATAGCGACTTGATGATAGCCGCGGGCCAAGTCTAAAGTAGAGAATATCCCCAGTTGTGGACTTTGTCCGTGTACCCCAAGTCCATCTCACTCCAGGCGAAGAGATCAGTGTGCTCCGCCAGCAGGTGACGTAAATCGACCCGCTGTGACCCGGTGTCGCAACCGGCGATCATAGCTTCCATAGCCTGTGATGGGGGTGTGGGGCAACCACCTATGTCGGCTGTGTCTGAGAGCGTTACGTCGATCCCGTAACTGGTCGCGGCACGGTTGAGGCAAGGGTCTTCCTTGGATAACAAGCCGACAACTGTATTGCGCCTCAAAACAGGTACTGGGCAAGAGTCTTCCTTGGATAACAAGCCGACAACTGTATTGCGCCTCAAAACAGTTGCGGTATCTCCAGCATTTACAAGCAGTGTGGTCAGTCTCAGTACCATCTGCCTAGATAGATGGTACTGGGCAAGGGTCTTCCTTGGATAATAAGCCGACAACAGTGTTGCGCCTCAAAACAGTTGCGGTATCTCCAGCATTTACAAGCAGTGTGGTCAGTCTCAGTACCATCTGGTCAGTCTCCACGCGCAAGCTTCGACTCTGACCGGCACAGCAAACACAGCGCCCTTTATCAAGACTGGCAGAGGCTTGACAATAAACTGACCTGCAGCAGACGGGTGGGGGCCAGTACCGCTGACTGCTAATACCGGAGACGGAGGGATGCACGAGTCGCGAGCCACTCTGACGTATTTTCCCACGGGTGGAGGTTGCGTACGCTGTGGTAGTGAAGAGGTGGAGGAATCTGTGTTGAGGATTTCACTCCACGGGGAAATTTCTTGTAGAATATTTATCCCTATGATGCATGGCTCTGATGGCCGCTTGAGCTCTTCCTTCAGCACTAGGAAAACTCTATCCTTCACTGATGTCCGAATATTGTCACATCTGAAATAAAGTACCCATCATAGGGAAGACTTAGCCCATTAGCGGCTGTAAGTTTCAGTGAAATATCCTTTTTTTTAGCTCTCAGCCCCTGGGCTGCACACAGTTCTCAAAGAAATCACGGTGGATACCATGGAACCTGTGTCCTACAGACTTCTCACCTTGACATGGCCCCAGAGCAAGACATCGGTTACCGGACATTGTCCATTAGCGTTCCTTGGTTCTCCACCATCACTCGCGTCCGATGGTGCTATTGTTATTATCTCGCAGCCACTTGGACCTCTCCTCTGCCCTGCCCCACCTTTCATTCAATCTAGGCGGAACAGGGCTTATTCGTTTCCCGACCTTGCTGGGTAGTCACGGGAGAAACGGCCGTATTGGCCACACTGATAAAAGGCAGCTCTGATCCTACGTTGGCCCCGCCCTGCTGGTGCTTGTGTGATCTGTTTGGGACGGGGCACGTGGGGGGCGCGGCTTGCAGTCACGGGAGAAATGGCCGTATTGGCCACACTGATAAAAGGCAGCTCTGACCCTACGTTGGCCCCGCCCTGCTGGTGCTTGTGTGCTCTGGTTGGGACGGGGCACGTGCGGGGGGGGGGGCTTGTTCTATTGTGTGAGGATTGTTGTTCCGTAACTGATTGGCTAGTCTGCTTTTCTTGTAGTAAGGCAGTTAGTTTAGCTACCTGTTCAGTTAGTAGCTTTTATGTAACCTCATCTGTCGGACGCGAGACGGCGACCTGGCGCAGGTCAAAACGTTCCTCCTCTTCCCCCTCACAATCACTATTGTCATCCTCCATCTTTTGGCCTTGGAGGCGTATTTCGTTGAATGTGGCATTTGGCGACGAGGTGAGTTGGCCCCGTTTTTGCCTTTACATTTATATACTGAAATATAATGCTTAAAATCTTTGTGTCTCATCGAGCAAACATCTTACTAATATGGTAAAACTTTCTATCGTTCATCAAAGATAGATCTTAACATCCAGTAGAAGTCACGTTATGTTCAGATAGTACGCCTTTTATAGATATGCGCAATGGGATTAATTTTGAAATTCATTTTTCGTCAGACTAGTTGTTTTTGTTTTTTTTTCAACAACTTATAGAAAATCCAATTATACAAAAAAAGTTATGGCGCAGCATGATTTCATACTATGAGTTCTAACAACAGCATTAAAAGTATTAAAAAGACGACTCTTCTAATTGTAAAATATCGCTTTCCAAAATTTTTAAAGTTTTATGTAACCTTCTGGGTTTTGATTTTCACATTTTTTTTTTATATAATCGGACAGAAGAGAAAGAGTTGGGGTTTATTAATCATAAATTAAACGTACTTAAAAATCTATTGCGTGATTTGAAAAGGGTATTATCTTGTTTAATTTTTAAAATCGGTGAGCGTGATGTAGAGAGGTATCCAATGTACATGCGTTTTGAAAAATTTTGAGAGAGAGAGTAGGACACAGATATGTAAATAAAGAGAAAGAAAATGTAAAAAAGACACATTGGCCTAAATAAGCCATTAAAACCAGAGAAATTGAGAGAAAAAAAACTTGAAAAATAACGAGAGAGAGAAAGAGAGAAGGGCATAGAATAAAAATGGAAGGAGTGGAATAAAAGGAGAAAGAAATAAAAGTTATGAGGAAAACAAGAGCAGTAAGAGAGGCTGTGTGTGGAGTAAAGACATATGGTACAAAAGAGGAGGAATAAGAAAAACAGTATGAAAGACACAAAGAGATAGGAAGAAAACAGAGAGAGGAGAAGGAGAGAGAGGAGACGGAGAGAGAGAGAGAGAGAGAGAGAGAGAGAGAGAGAGAGAGAGAGAGAGAGAGAGAAGGTTTAAAAAGAGACAGGCACACCACTTTATAACTACGGGACTAAAAAAAGAAACAACACAAGTATAGATTTAACATAAAAACGTTTCGCCCTTATTGTGGCTTCATCAGATGGCGAAACGTTTTTATGTTAAATCTATACTTGTGTTGTTTCCTTTTTTAGTTCCCTAGTTATAAAGTGGTGTGCCTGTCTCTTTTTAAACCTTGTTTCAGATTATTTACAGACACACAAGCGTCCTTTTTAGATCCTTTATAATTAACAAGTTGTCCTCCAAGTGTGGTGTTTTTGCTTTTCTATTTAGAGAGAGAGAGAGAGAGAGAGAGAGAGAGAGAGAGAGAGAGAGAGAGAGAGAGAGAGAGAGAGAGAGAGAATTACTTAAATGGCAGAAAGTCGGTAACTATGAAGGGTAGTCATTAAGATTGCTGCCATCCATGTGAGAGAACATGCACAAAGAAAGGGAAAGGTCAAGATTTAGGTTTTATTCTTTCATCGGTGAAGGCCAACCTTACGCATCTTTGAGGTGAACCTGCTAACTGGAACATTGCAAATCCCTTCAAAGAGCTTCATTTAAAGCCCAGTTTACAAAGGTTTTCAATGTTTGAGTAAACCGAACATTCTCTTTCATTTAACTATGTATAGCGAATGTTTCAAAATTGTAAAAAAAAAAAAAAATTGATATAATTATGCCATTGTATTTTTTTTTATTTACCATTCAAAACTTAAAAAACAATAATTAAACTGATAAAGAAGCAAGATGAAAATTCTGAGGCAGAGTTTAGTGAGATGAACATCTTAATCAAACTGTTTTGTCTATGGCCAATTCCATAGGATGCGAAAACATGTGTAATCAACATGTTACCGCCTTCTATATGTTTTGTTATCCGTACCCGTTAACCTTCACAGATTTATAACATTATTCCCACCAGTAGTTTAATGAAAAACTCGAAAGCTTCCAGAAACGTGTAAGGGCTTGTTGAGTCAAAAGATAAGAACCAATGATTGAACTATCGATGATTGTCCCTGGCAAGATGATTTAACCATTGTCAAGCTATTGTCACCCTCACAGATATTATGTAACCTTTATAAAAATGTACGTAAAACGTGTGCTTGATTATTTGTAGTAAGTTCGCAAAGAGAAAAAAAAAACTTCAGAAATGTTACACCGGTTGACCTTGCGTTAAAGCAAAATTACATTTCATACGATCTACAATAGGGGGAACAGGTGAATAATTTTCTTACGTTGAAAATAATCTGAATTATTCCCAAAGAGTAGGACATGAAATAGTTTTGAACAAGAACATACGAATAATTGCATACATATCTGTCTTTTTGACATCTTTTTGCGTTAGAAAATATCAACTCGCACAGTACTTTGTAATTGCTTTGAACTGAGAATGAAAAAAATATACAAATAAAGGTCTTATTGATTTTGTGTCTAGTAATTGAAGTGGCAAAGCCAGCTTTTCTTTAATAAGCTTCTCCTAATAGGAATCAATGCAGTCGTATTAACATAGCAAACAAATCTCTAACGTGCAACTCGTGTTATGTCAATAGAAGAAACATTTTTTCAGTCTTTGAACAAGTACCATCGATTACAATTAGCAAATAAGTTCATGTTATTTATAAATTTATATAAATTTTCTTCCGATAATTTTCTCGTAACTGTTTCATTATCAATCTTTTGCAGTAAAAATTTCGTCTGCTCAAAAAAGCAGGAGTCATTGGAGTAAAAGGTTAAGTTTTAAAGTCGGATTATCTTCATTCTGTATTAATTTGACACTCCACTCTGTCAAAAGATACTCAACTCTCCTTTGTGAGCTCGGCGTTTGAACAACAGAGGACTTTATGTAGTCTTAAAAACTTTAGAGCATCAGCTTCTCAAGAGTTCAATCATATGGTCAACTTGCATCGTTCTTAAAATAGAAGTGAGGTTCAAAAGTGGTGCCAGATTATCGATAATTTTTTAACATTAACTTAGACTACTGCGGGATTGAAGGTGTATGGAGGCAATACATCCCAGATTCATGGAGAAAGGGCAGCTTGTAAATTATGATATAAAAGAGATAAGATGAAATGTACCGAGAGCTATGAAAAAAACCCATATTAAATGTATCTCTAGAGCCGAGGTTAATGCTGTTTCTAGACATCAACATCAAATCATTATTGCATTCCCTGTTTCATAACACTGAGTTGCATAGTCGCTGAGGATCAGCACAGAAACAACACTTTCAC
Organism: Elysia crispata; assembly: GCA_033675545.1. Taxonomy (NCBI): domain Eukaryota; kingdom Metazoa; phylum Mollusca; class Gastropoda; family Plakobranchidae; genus Elysia; species Elysia crispata. The sequence goes on from JAWDGP010000505.1 coordinate 509,267, forward strand.
TGACCTCATGTTTTGTGAAGCATGTCAATAATAAGCACAACAGGACATCTAGTCAGAGGACAATTGGCTGAAGGAAGGATCATGTGAAGACTAAATACTATATTGAAAACAAATTATTTGAAAAGTTTTAACAGTTATGCGAAAAATTAAATCATGGATAATTACATTAGATTGTTGATCAAGTTTATATTTCATATAACACATAAATATTACTTCTAAGCAATAAACTAGATAACACATGAAATCCAGCTCCTGATGAAATATCGAGATAATTGGCAACCTTTTGCGAAGCTTGCACCTGGAACTTAAAAATCAGTTTAATTCTGAAATCTTAGGTAGAAAAGATAAATCAGTGAAATACATTATTCAACAGCAGAAAATTAACCAAATGCATGGCCTGAATCTAGATCGCATCTACTGCAATACCTATATCGAATTAAAATGTGATCTAGAATAGATGATATTGGTTTTTTTACTTTCAAAATCTTAATCATGAATTAATTTTTTAACGTGTATTCTGTGGCTTATGCTTCATACAATTTTCTAGACCGATCCCAGCATAAGTATTGCGGGAGTAAAATCTAAAGGTTCACGTGCTTAATATTAATGTTTGTACATTTCAGAGTTTCACTATACCTTTCTTTTTATCATAGACTTAATACGGGTGCATTGTCATGAATACGTCTATGCTTCTGTGTGACTTATCCCTCCATGTTTGAACTTGGCGAAAAGATCAATTGGTTAGTGACATCAAAATTAGGCCAATCATAAAGAGCTGTTGCATTCCTTTTGATTGGTTCTTTAAAGATCTTGGTCTCCTTTAAAAGTTAACTTCAGACTTCAAAATAATATTACTAAAACCATCAATTATCATTTAGGTCAACAGCGCCAATTAGTTTTTAATTTGTTGATGGGTGTTTTCCTGTTTTGTTTACAAACTTCACAGTACCAAAAGAGATTATCGGCATAAATAAATATCTTTTCTTTGGTTTATCCTTTTCAATCTCTCAGCATATTGATTCTTCCATGATTTTGTTTTGTATCGCGTGGTATATTTTTAATTTGCAAAATCTAATGGGACAATTACTATTTTTTTATGAGAATTGTATATTTTTAATAAATATTCAGTACTTAATGAAAAAGTAAAGACGGAAAAAAGTTGGATTTGCAAATCGTCTTAAACTATCTCTACTTTTTAGAGAGAAAAAAAAGGATTACCATTTCACTTTAGGTCCTTACATTATTGAATCAGGTTTATTTGCCGCAGTTGTTATGAACATCTGCTCCTCTTTTTATTTATAATCCCATTTTAATTCCCAGAGGTTAATTTGGGAATCTAATTGTATTCACAACAAAAATTGAGGTTAATATGAAATTTCTTTTTTTTTTGTTTTGTTTACGAGAATATACAAATATAAGATTATACAAGTGAGTCTTCTTTAAATGTCTTTTCGCAAATTCTATTCCTTGATTTTATCCCTATGAAATAAGCCATAAAATATTAAACAGTTACAGCTAGTAAATAAAATATTTTAGCTGGATCCAGTAAACGCTTCAAAGAAATTTGGAAAGTAAAAGGTCGATTATTGTAAGAAAGTAATCTAGATTATCTAGATCATTATTCTCTTGAAGAATTTTTCTCATCTTTCAAATGAATATATAATAAACATTTTATATTTATTCCTTTTTAAACCAATGCAAAGTTTTGTTTTTATTTAAACAAACCATAGTTTAGGCCTAAATCTCGCACAGATCTTGCAGGGTTTGATTTAGATCGAATGAAAGGGCGCATTTGCTTAAATGTTTGAACCATAAAGCTTTGTAAAAAATAGATATTGAGGCCTCAAAGCAACCCTAAACTTACAAATGAGTTACCAAAGTTATATTGTGACTAATATTGTTAGCGAAAAGCAGAACAAAATAAAAAAAAAAACGTGACAGTTTAGTTTTGGCTAACATTTTACGGAGAAAACGATTGGGTGTCAATGTTGTCTGAATTACAGACAAAACTTTAGTACACAAACTTAGATATTCTTGATTATTTGTAAAGAATGAAGAATTTTTTTTTCCAAATCCATCGTAGAAAGTCTTATAGTCCAAACAAATCCCTGACTACAAAATGTTTTTTACGAGTCTCCATTTATAACTTTGTACGAACTTGTATGTAACTTACATGAGATTAAATGTTGACTCGTTTCCTTTTTTTAAAAAAACAAATCCCATGTAGACACCATGAAGTAATGTCTCAAGTGTGTCAGTTCAAGTAAGCAATAATATATTATAAAAAGCTTCTCTTGAAAGTAAGATGAGTCCATAACTCAATAGTCCAATCGAAGTCTCCAAAATGCCTCTGATTATTCGATGCAAAGTTTTGTTTTTATTTAAACAAACCACAGTTTAGGTCTCAATCTCGTACAGATCTTGCAGCTTTATTCAAATTTTATATGATTTGGTTTTTTTTAGAAATAATATATGAAAAATTATGATTTTAGTCACAAGTTTGGCAAATTATGTCTGAACTGACATTCAGTTGGGTTTTATTTGGCTGCTATTAATATATAAAAGTTAACTTCTCTGACGGTCATGCACTAATGTTTAATTTTTTTTCCTTCTGGGCCACGTTGGATCATAAAAAACATACGCACTTATTAACAAGTTTTCCTAAATGAAAGTTCTTAAACAAAGAATCAAGCAATAACAATGTCTGCCAAGCTTCATCTAGTTTTTCAATAACAAATCTTTATTGATTTTTACTCCTTTTTTGCTTTGCGCTTTTTCAGGGGGCTTTTTTTACATCATGGGAATTGGGGGAGTGGGAAGGTTAACAGAAATATAGATAATAGGATTATCTGAAGTGTTTTGTCTCTAATTCAAGTCCTGACACTTTTAAGAAATCGCTATGGAGAGGGTATACATATATCGCAATGAGGAAATGAGCTCACTCATGAGCAATTTCGCTCTAGATATGTCTACCATGATTCCGACAGTATCAGCTTTTATATCGTGTGGGCAATTTATGACTTTCCGGCTGTTTGTTTCTCCACTAACAATCGCCATCTGCACCTTTGCGATATTTAGCAATATCGTAAATATTCTCGTATTCTACAAGATGGGACTCTCTTCATCGTGAAACATCAGTTTCTTTTGTCTAGCTATAGCAGATGCATGAAATGTCAGGGATATTTCACCCACGCTCTTTACAGCGCATTTTTCTTGTTTCAAGCTACAGCATGCTCTGTAAAAAAGTTTTGTTTACTTTGCTATGGGTTATAAATGTAAACAATTATTGCAGGAGACATTCTTGTGTCAAACAATTAGCTGCACAAACACATCTATATATGTATATTTATTTATATTTATATATATATATATATATATATATATATACATATATATATAATGAAAAAACATATACTTTTTTTTTTTAATTTGAATAATAATTGTAGTGAATAAATTTGATTCAATAAAAACTGGACGGGACTACGCCTAGAGTCTAGCGAGTCAGAGAAATGTAAATAAATTTAGCTGCAACTCTACAGGAACAACTGTTTTGCGGGGGTGTTTTTTTTTGTTCGGTGAAATTGTGTTTATATTCATGTATACTTAAAAAATAATTGTTTTCATGAAAAAATAATAAATTTGTTTTCTCACGCGAAGACTGCTATTTTGAGGACGCTCGTTTAGAAAACTGTGCATTCATGCCTTAAAAGTTATCATCCGAATTTCCATTTCCGACCTCGCGGTACTTTGAAGCTGTCGGGAGACTATCTCTCTTGTCCCTCCCGTAACGTTACAACAGGCCGACCCGATGCTAAAAAATCCAGCATTACGAACTTTTTGGTCCGCCCGTTCCCTCCATCAGTTGAGAGATAAGCTGAAAAGGGCTGCGTTAAACATTGAACCCAAATTTAGTTTACTTGTAAGAATGTTCTCATGCTACAAGATAAGAATTCAAATGTCTTAAGCTTCTATACATTTTAAAACTGTAAGATGAGAAGCCCTGACGGAGATTCTGCAATTATTGAAGTAAATTTTACTTTTCTTTCATGTAATTATACGGCTATGGAGGAGATCTATCTGTTATTGTTGTAACATTTACTTTTCTTTGTTTTAGGAGCCTTCTCCACTTACTCTTTGTATTAAAGTCTGCATTTCTTCAGTGAAGTTGTATAGCTCAAGACAAGATAACTGTTATTTTTGTGAACTTTGCATCTCTTCAATGTATTTATCTTCCACACTTGTTCATTAGAACGTGTAATCATGCTTGTAGGTATGAATTTATAAAGACATGTGTGTGTGTGTGTGTGCTTGTAAATATACAACTATATATATATATATATATATATATATATATATATAAATATCTGTTATTTTATACCGAATACCTGCTTGACCGCCATGTAAAGCGAACCAATCCGCGAAGTTCCGGAACTCATCTCTCTTTGTTGACTGTGTTTACAAAAATTGTTTGGTATTCAGAGTAAAACCAGCGAGTCTAGTCTTATGACTGTCGGGACTCATGTCATTCTTTCTGTCGTAAAAAATGGTAAACATTTTAGATCATCGCGTGTTCTGAATAATCTTGGGAAAAATAAGGTCTGGATTGTCTGTCCGATTCAACATAAAAAAAGGATGAAGTAAAAAGCTTCAATAGCATTATAGCGGCTGTAGAGAGCAAAATCGTCCTTTGTTGGAAAATGGTTTTCAAAGCATATAAGGTACGTGTAATGTTGTGCGTGATTAAATGAAATACTTTTAAGAACCAATACATAGTGTTGATTAGAAAGAGAGGAATATTGTTTGTTTTTTACTTCCTATTAGTTCTGTCGATTGAAAGTCAGAAAATTTGCTAAGACCTGACCGTTTGGAAGGTGAAGGCTTGTGATCCTTACTGAATCAATTTTCGAAGATTCGGCAAGATACAAGTAACGTAATCTGTCTTTAAATAGTGCAAAAAGTTTTATACATTAATAAAATACAAATAAGCGGACCCTTTTTAATCCTAAGACACAACTTGAAATTTATTCTTCCATCTTTTTTCTTTTGTAACCAAGCTATAATAATCTATCCACAGATTTTGATAAAAACAATGAAAAAAGAATATTGCATACAAATAGGGAGCTTCAATTAATAAGAGTATATAATAATGGTCTATCTTAGGAAGTGTCTTTTTAACCTCTCTATTCCCAAGTTCCTTCTTTACTTAGGCACTAAGAGTAATATTCATTTTATAGTTTTTATGGTTAATTCTATTAAAAAAACGTACGTTTTAGAGGCACAAATTTATGCCTGTAGCTCTCAAATCATTTATCCTACTTCCGCTCTGAGAGAGGGAGCGGAGTTTCGATAACCTTTTTTCTTTTTTTTTTTAATATATCTTTCAAGGAAACTTCTACCTACTTCTAAATGGTATTTTTTTTTTCACATTTTATACAAGTTCAAATTTACGTTCACTTGAACTAGCTTGATATGGTTTTTGGTATATATTAAAATTTTAAAGGACTTTTCATAAGCATTGATTTCCATGAAGTTGGAATGAAAAACATTATCTACATTATCTCTAATATGTTTATACATTTTACCATACAAATAGAACTAGTAATGTTCTTAGAATATTCATAAAGAAATTTTAACATTAGAAAGATTAGCAGGAGTATGACGTTTTCCTCCAGTTGTAAGAAATATAAACATCTGCCTTGTATTTCTTTTTGCAACGCAAGACAGCCAAAAATTAAAAAAAAAATCATGCCATTTTCTTATGACCCCAACACTCATGTTTGAAAGGATAGTGAAACGATATTCCAAATCAAACGATAGAATAAATAAAGTAAAATTTCATGATCTACACGAGATCAAAATGATTGTTTAAATATCGACTCAGCGCTCTGGTCAAGGAATCAACAGGCCGCAGTCAGGTATCTTTTAAGCGGCGGTATCATAGATTTACATTGTTTTTGATGGGAATAAAAAATGTATGTATATTTTTTTTAATTCATATATATAATTTGAAAATTAATCGGAACAATCAATAAGAGTGCTGAACTATGGGAGATTTTGACCTTAGTTCTCTGCATGGTACACTGGTGGTTCAGGCGGAGGCCGGGGGCAGCGTTTGGCCTACGTTCTCTTCACGCTTTCTTGCCGTACCGACCTTTTACGCTGCCAGAGTAAAAAAAAAAAATATTTAGTTCAACACTTCCAACAACGAATCGAAAAACTAGCATAATTGAAGCCAATGCGCTATTGCACATTTGAACCAACTTGTAACGTTTAGGGCTGTCGTGTTAAAAATTGCACATATGAGCCTACACCAATTGCTTGGGTCATATTAATGGAGTCAGATTATGATTTCAAACAAAGATCAATCAACAAAATTAGAAAAATTAATTATGTTTACTTTATAAGTCGCCAAATATTTTATGATATGCCATCATTTGCTGACAGAATCTCATTTGATCAAGTAAGCATTGAGTCATTGTAAGTATAGAATGAAATTCATAGCTGGTTTCTCGACTGTTTAGTACTTACCAGACCCGTACTTACCTGACACACCATTCTGTCAAAAGGTAGGAAACAGCGCTATGCTTTTGCAGTGTACCTATTTCAACAAGAAAGGACAACTGGTAGTCTTTGAATCAATATAATTTGTTTTGGTTTTAATTTCTGAACAAGTACTTTGATCAGTCTGCGCCAGTTTGTTAAACAAAAAACTGTCGTAAAACTTTGCGGGGGTGTCGATCATTTGCGACATTGGTTAGAATACTGCAAGATTAAACGCTAATGACTGTAAAAATGTCAGATACACAGGGGAAGCCAGTTTAAAAATGATACAATCAAAAAGTGAAAACATACACGGCACAATAAGAGAAAAAATATTGTATGAGTCTATTTATAGTGCTGAGGTTGAAGCTGATTCTTAACTTTTAAATTTGATGAGACATCTCAAAAGTAAGAATAAAAGCTTATCTAAGAAAAAAAAAATATTGCAGGAAGAATCATATTATAGCTTTTCCATATTGTAAAGGCATCGGGTTTTTTGTTTTCAATCTTTTTGATTTAGAGCAGCTGATTTTAGTTAAATCCAAAAGCCTACTGTCGTCCCCCTTCCCATATAAGTTTTTTAGTGAAAAAAGTCACTACTCCATATAAACCATCCTACACTTGGCATTTAGTGAAAAACAATGTACGATTGTTACTTTTTTGTAAGCTAAACCATAAGTTTGATAAAGATATGTGGAAGATTTGTTTTTTTGTTTTTTGTTGTTTCTTTTTTTTTGGTTGAAGATAAATAGAGTACTTTTTGCTGTCTTTGTTGTTTGAAAGTGGCATTTTTGTAATTGTTGCAGCTGCTTTAAGTAAAATACTACGACGACAAACATATTTATGACAAACAGAAATATGAAATGTCATTTCTTTTAGCCCCACCTTTGGGAGTGTTGTCAAGTAATTTTACTCTCGAGATTTTGTCAACAAATGATAGATTTACCCTCTCTTCCATCTAAACGTGCACAATTTAATATAGACCTTGGCTGTTTCGCTCCCCCCCAAAAAAAAAAATCATTTTAGGGTACTAACTATTTTAACAGTTTGTTTCTATTCAAATGCCTGCAGCTACCGAGAAGTACAATGCAAGCATGAGTTGCACAGACTGCATAAACAAAATCTTGGTTATTACTGACCCACAATCCGGAGCAGATTCCATGCCATTTCTTCGATTCCCTAAACCAAGATACCGATACAACAAAAACTAGATTGCAAATAAAAGAATAAAAAAAAAAAGCAAACGCTGAAAAAAAAAGGTGGGAAGTATATAAGAGGGGTGGGATTATTTGGTCATTAATGAATTGCCCTTAACATTGCAATGTATTTCATGCCTTATGAGTAAAAATGGCCTTCTTTATAGCAAGATTTCGGAAGGGCCAGGGATCAAGCCTGATGCTCTTAAAACTGCCCCTTCTGGATGTTTGTCTCTCTTTCTCTTGCCTCTTTCTGTACGCCCTTATGCTCTGTTTTTCTTATTAAATTATTTTTTTGCTCCATATTTTGTAGTCGGTGTATGTAGAATTTTCTAATAAACTAAGTCTGAGATTGTCTCCTTTTTACTTTTTTGACACATTTCTCTCTCTCTCTCTCTCTCTCTCTCTCTCTCTCTCTCTCTCTCTCTCTCTCTCTCTCTCTCTCTCTCTCTCTCTCTCTCTCTCTCTCTCTCTCTCTCTCTCTCTCTCTCTCTCTCTCTCTCTCTCTCTCTCTCTCTCTCTCTCTCTCTCTCTCTCTCTCTCTCTCTCTATTTTCACGTGCTTTCACTCTTCCTTTTTTTTTTTTTTTTAACGAGCCTCTTTTCACTTACTCTCTATGCTTTCTTTGAAAGCTTCTGTCTACATGTATATTTTTTTATTTTGTTTTATAATATAGTTTTCTTGATAAACTTTATTTGAAGTTTTAAAGTTTTTTTTTTAATCAAATTGTGTCATGAACACTTCATAATCAGATGCTAATTTCAAAGACTGCTAGATCTTCACTTAATGTATTGTATTGTTTAAAACTGATATTGGTTCTTGAGATGATAAACTGTATGATGTCCTCCTATCTAAACACTTCAGTTTCAAACCGATACAGGCTTGATCATATTATACAGCATTTAAGTGAAAAATAAAACAAACGAAGAATATAAATTGTCCACTGAAAGCATATACATTTGAACGAAACAACTCAATTAATTTATTTACTTTTTTTCATTTTTTGCATGAATCTATCAAAGCATCCTAAACACACAACAAAGGCTGCACGAAACGCGGTTAAGCATCTTCGGTTTAAAAGCGAATAAAAACAAACTGGACCGCTCTGCTCTGCTCTGCTCTGCTCTGCTCTGCTCTGCTCTGCTCTGCTCTGCTCTGCTCTGCTCCCACAAAAACTGAGGAGTGGAGACGAATTGTAAAAGGATGTGAAATAAGCAGCTTTACGGAGTTCTCTCTAACATAACATAGTGAAACGACAAAAATGAAAATATTAATAGACTGCTCGGGAGTGGAATTAGATAAATCGAACCCAATAATGAACACAGAGGAAAAAATAAAGAGCTCTAATTGAGCTAGATTTATAACTTTATTGATATTCTTGCCGGGATCGCTTTATTGGTTAAGTTGGTTACTTGTGTGAAAACATTTAAGGCCGGATCATGGTTCTAGTGCGTGTTGTTGGTAAGATTTATAGTAGTTCGGAAGTAAGTATGCTTTAACCAGTCTGTGAACATTGCATTTATTTTAATATTTCTGGGTGTCAACAGATTTCTTAAGTAGAAAAAGCCCGACCTATGGATGTAAACCTATTGGATATAATGAAGATTTCGTGAAACGATCTTATGCCTCTAGCTGTGATGAACATGAATTGAGGGTGCAAACTGGTTTTTGAGGTTCCAAATTAAAAACAAAATAATCAAACTTATTCTCAGACTAATTTGGTCTGGCTATGAAGGTGCCCTAATATCTTCGGGTAAAGTCATGATATTGATGTAAGGCATAAAGAGCTGGAGGGTCGACTGCCAAAGATGATCACTGGCAGCTCCTGGTCCATTTGACGAGGTTTAACTGGAATTCTTTACTCTTAATGGAATCTTTAGACGATGCCGATAGCCTGAGTCAGAACATTGATAAGAGCGTTATATGCTATCACCTAGCACTGTGTGAAATCTGCAAGAAGGTCCACCGAAAGTCTGTTGGAGTTTGAAAGCGATTGCTTACTAATAGATTCAAAGATTAGAAAGAAGAAAAAAGTAATAAAATATTTCTAAGATTGCTACACCATTCTGAGATTTGGAAGTAGCTAAGGAGTGAAATCAAAATTATTACCTCATAAAATGCCATCAGTAAGTGGATATTGCATTCAATATTTTCATCACATTATGATAAGAGACGATGCCTTATTCTTGGTTGTGTCCCTGTCTGGGTTTAAGAGTGGTTACATAAACTCGTTTGCATCAGTTGGGATATCTGTGTCAGCGGATGAATACATGTGTTTATTAATTCAAAAATTACCTATTGCAATTAGGACTGTGAACCTAACGAAATTTAAATGGGAAAAAACGTAGCACGGTAGACCTTCAAGTTCACATGCACTTTCTTACAACCTCTGTTTCATCCTCACATGTGTGTTTTGGTTTGTGCACTCAGGGATCAGATTGCAGGGGCCCAGACCGGCAGCCTGGTTACAAGGTGATGGCTCTGGCTCGGCACCTGGTCTCGTTCAGACGTCAGGACGTTTTGTCCGACGCCCAGGTTGCCGAGACCATCCGCCTCTTCCACAACCTGCCTGACATGGACAAGGCGCGGGTGAAGTTCCCACCAAGACAGATTGCAACTCAGCAGTGGTCTCTTCGCCAGAAAAAAAAGAGCAATGTAGTGTCTGGCACCGAAAGTATCAAGCGGTACGTACAAAGTCTACAAAGTCTTCACATGCAAATGGAAGGTACCGTGGTATTGATTTCACAGATATGTAGTCAAAATGGAATTGCCTTGAATGAGGTTACTTGTTGTATGTCTTTTGAATTTCCTTTGTTTGAACTTGATTTCAATGTGTTTTTTCTGTGAAGCAAAACTGTTTTTCCTAAATTTGCAATTTTTATGCGACCCAGTATCACAGAAGTTACCTTTCACGATTCACAGGGCCTTCCTCGGGCAGGGCGGCACTGCCGCTCAGTGGCCTGACGTCAGCAGGTTGGTGGAATGCGTCATCATCCTGTTAGTGGAGCGGCAACCGGCTGGGCTGCGACAATCAGGAGGAGGTTGGATAGACCGTTGGGGTCGGGTCATGCGTGGCTACGCCCGCATCAGGAGACTGGTCATCTTGAGCAAACGAGTCGCTACGAAAGCAGATCTGGCCAGACCCAACACCCATGAGCCAGAAGCTCTACGTCAGCCTTGAGGACCTGCAACGCACTGCTACCTTTGTTGTGAAGAGTGGAGAGACCATTTGACGAACGAGGAAGAAGAAGATCTTCAGCAAAGAACTGATGGAGAACACGATGATCCAGCTCTTTGATGTCAACCGTCACACTCTGGTAAGCTTTTCCCTCATCATTTCTACCTGTACATAACGAATTAGAAGAGGGTAAATGAACTAGTATTAACAGTATTAACAGTGTCTCACACACACACACACAGGACATTTAATCATACACCTGAGTGTTTATGAAAATTTACATGGCATTTAGTATCTGTTCAATTAGCTTTACGAGTTTGTAAGGTGTTCGGCGCTCATTGAACTGATAATGCTTTGCATTGCACTGAGCAGTCTCATTACAAATACTATCTTTTACGCTTTTTTCTCAACTACAACTGTCCTCAGGTCCAACAAGAAGGTGCGCAGTATGGAGGTGGACACCCTGAGGCTCAACCTGCCCGTGCCTCCTCTGACCCGGAAGGACCTTCCGCCGCCAGCAGAAGTTGTCGCGCAGCATCCGTCAGAGGAGGCACTGGAACTCCCCGATAAAGAAGAGCCGAGGGGCACTGCAAAGCAGAGGCGACAGACGCAGACCCAACTATACACCGTCCCCACGGGCGAGGGGTATTCGGCACACCAGTCATTGTTGGAGATGCTGGCGTCTATACACGCCGCTATAGCTAGGTCTGCGGCTGGAACCTCTGTACAGGACCCAGCCTTTGCCCACCCCACTGCGCACCGTTCCTGACGTCCCACCCTGGATCCAGAAACGATGCAGGAAGCTGCAGCCAGGACAAAAAAGAGGCAGAGGGTGAAGGAGGACGAGCGAGTCTACAAGCGAGTGAAGACGTTTAACACTTGTCGCGCCTGTGGCCAGTCCAAGCTCAAGGAAACTGGCCACAGGGGCTTCAAGAGTTACTCGAATTGCCCAAAATCGGGCGACACATATGAGGCGTTCTTGGAAGATATGAGAAAGAAAATAGATGAGAAGTCCAAGTAGACCGCCCTCCTCCTCCACCCTCTGTTTGTAAATATTGCACAAATTATTTATTTCAAACTCTTAGAGCTGTGATATGTGCATAGTTTTCACTACTTTTTGCAGATACTTTGATTTCGTGTATGTATATATATATATATATATATATATATATATATATATATATATTTTTTTTTTCTTCTTATAACATATTTCTTTCTAAATGTAGTTAAGTTGATTTTGGTCTGCCAGGGTCCCCCAAAAATTGGCTGCTCATTAATTATATTTTGTAATGTAATTACTATTTTGGGGAAAATTCTTTAAGTTTTGAAACATATTTCAGATACTGATCTAACCTTTAAACCATTTAAAATGTTCAAAGCAGATGATGCTTTTAAACAAAAATTATTTTCAATTTTCAAGTACATGTATTATATTTTTTTCCAAATGGAGTGAAACTCGATTTTCAAAACTACAGGTAACTACAGGTTATATAACAATTTGACTCCAATACTTTTTCAATTCAATGTACTAGTTATTACTTTCCTGAAAAAAAAAAGGATTGCATACGTTAAATACTGCTTCATCAATAACATCCTACTTTTCCATAATAAGTTATTTACAAATAGTAATAAATATTTCTTCCAAATGAATTGGAAAACCAATTGTAATACCTACAGGTTATATATGATTATATCATTTGGTTACTCCAAAACTTTATTACTTTACTGCACTTGTTCAAATTCAGTGTTATTTTCCTCGATGAAAGGATTGCATGAGATAGCATCCTATTGTTTCATAATAAATTGTTCTAATTTACATCGCTGGTTTTTCTTTCAATCATTTGTTTTTAATTTAATCTGATGTATTTCATGTTGGTCCACACTTTCACTTTCTCAATGTTTAGGATGTTTTACATTACACATTTCAATTTCACTAAGCCTTCAGCAAAACTCCAATACTAAAATACATACATACATTCACATAGCTTCTCCTCACCGCATGAAAATTACTCATTAAGATTTAATTTAATGTTTTGTGTGGCCTTTAACAATACCATTTGAAATTGATCTGGTTGCAATGATGAAGTTGTGAAACAGTAGTCAGCAGCCTCTTCTTCAGTCCTCGGCTTGACGGAAGCCACTCTCTACACTTTGTTCTTGATGGGAATAAAAAGTTTGTTTTTTTCTTTTTAAGATAAAGGTACTGGGTACAATTTAACTACTCTTTTAAAATTTACCGAATACTTGCAACCACTAGCTCAGTAACTTTAAATTATTTTAAATTAGGCTAATATCTGATTTTTTAAAAATTCCAAATCCATAAAATCATACAATTACTTCACTTCAATGCAATAACACATGTAGTAATAACCTAAATACATTCGCAACTCCATGTTTACCCAATAACATAAAAATAATTAAATACCATATAAATATTAAATAAGATAATAATATGTAGGTTATTTCTACCAGTATTCCACTGGAGCTTGAGCTGAGTGCAATGATGAAGACATGAAAGTGGTCTTATTCAAATAGCTTGTCCACTCTTCTTCAGTCCTGGGCTTGACGGAAACCACTGTTTAGAGATTAATCATAAGGAATTAAAAATTTACTCCGTAGAAAGTATAATCTTAAAGTAACAGCAGCAATTCAAAATTACCAACTGTCTTAGAAGCACTAGTTTGAGATAAAAAAACAAACAAACTATTTTTCCAATGGATAAATGAATTAATCAGATTTTTAAACTTGAATGAAAAAAAAATTAATAAAAGAGTTTAGGATATTTAACTTCATTCCCACATATAAAAAATTAATATTATATGACCAAATTTTTTTTTTGTAAGTTCCAAACAAAAACATGACAATCCAAGAAGTAGTAGTAGTAGTAGTAGTAGTAGTAGTAGTAGTAGTAGTAGTAGTAGTAGTAGTAGTAGTAGTAGTAGTAGTAGTAGTAGTAGTAGTAGTAGTAGTAGTAGTATTGGTAGTGGTAGTGGTAGTAGTAGTAGTAGTAGTAGTAGTAGTAGTAGTAGTAGTAGTAGTAGTAGTAGTAGTAGTAGTAGTAGTAGTAGTAGTAGTAGTAGTAGTAGTGGTGGTGGTGGTGGTGGTGGTGGTGGTGTTACCAGCAGTAGTGATACTCCCCGGAAATAATAACCATAAACATTTAACTTTTTAAGCTAACACTGCTACTTTTAGTTTTACTATTATACCATACGGTAAAGGTACTCATTAATAACAGAAGAAGAAAATTAAGTGCCTAGATCTAGCGCTATCGACCTCCCTTGAAAAAAAAAATAATTAAAAACTTGTATCCGCGTGTTATTATTATACTTATAGTTCTTATCCATAAAAATTAAGACCCTAGCGCGCTAGCGATCTGACCTGAAAAAAAAAAAATAGTTTATCACGTCCACCCACGTATTGTTTTCTATTATCCATGCTATGTGCGGAATGAGAACCGCTGAAATCTTAGGCACTGTATTGCACACATGCACGCTCAGGCTAAACAAGCCTAGGCCTACATCCTAGTTGCTAGCATGACATTGGCTTTAGTACAACTAGAAATCTACCGACGCGCGCGGGAGTTTTGAAATTTTTAGAACTTGGAAAGACTTTTTCTTTTTCTTTTCTTTTTTTTTTTAATCTGTCCAACTCCATTTTGTTACACAGACCTTGCACTGACCCGCACGTTTGATTTATTTTTACTACTTGTCTCAGACTAGTAAGTAGTACTAGTACTAGTAGTAAACTAGTAAACAAGTAAAGCGAGCTTGGGGAAACATTATTTTGAAGGGAGAGGGACAATTTGAATGTAATTATTTAGGTATTACCAGTAGTTGTAGCTCCATACTTTTTCTTCCGTGCAAATACAAATACAGTTCATGTATTTATCATTTGATAGAAAAACAGCCATAAATTAAAAAGGCAGACAAAAAATTATTTTCCAAACTTTCATTCAAAGAAAAAAAAAACGCGACAAAAATTTTTTTCTTTTTTTTATCTTCAATATTATTTTTACTTTCAAAACACGTACATAAAAAAAAAAATATTTCCAGAACACATACATCAAAAAGTAGCATTAATCTATAAGAAACTTTAAGGGGGAAAAAAGCCTAAAAATTTTAAAAAAAAATTAAAAGCAATTTAGAAAAAAACATTGTTTTCTTTATAAACTTTCATTTAAAATGACCACACGCGGGCACGAACAGGGCGTGGGAACCGCTACAAGCAACAGTCCAGTGAGAATAAATAGCAGCCACTCTGGGGCCCCTTTGCAAAGCGCCTCGGACGCGCATTCGAGCCCCGAAAGTGGAATGGGCGGGGGCCAATCAGTGCGCCCGACGCTTCAGCGGGGGAGAAGAAGAAGAAGAACAACAACAACAAAAACAACAACCACAACAACAACAACAGCAACAAGACTTATAGGAGTAATTGTAGCGTCGGAGAATAAAAATGAGTAAGAGACAGAGGAGGATCACGAAGATTGAGGAGAGGAAGAGGAGGTAGAGGAAGAATAATAGAAGAGAAAGGAGAAGGTAAATTTATAAAAAGAAGCGGAAGTAGACTAAAAAAGTCGCCGAGGGAAAAGAATAGGAAATAGAAGAGGATATGTAGGTGGGGAGATAGGAGGAGAAGGATGGCGTTTAAGAGGAGGAAAGAGAAGGGTTTGAGTTAGATGCCGGCATGTGAAGCCTAGGAGAGTTCTTCAGACATCATTATTTCCCGATATTTTCTTCTTGTTATACATGTTGTAGAAAAAAAATTGAAGAGTTATATTTGATGTCAAGAAACGAATTACCTAACTAAGCACGTTCTGATTTATGTCAAGCCAATAAAATATAAATTAACCACAACTATGTCAGGCTGACTGGGAATTAGGCTCATTTTCTTTTTCTTTTGAATTAATATTAATACCGTAAATTTACTGGTAATGTAATCACAAATTGGCTTCTTGTTTTTCAGAAATCTCGTTTTTATTCTCTACCAGCATTCATGCTACAATTATACTCCATTAAACACCCTTTTAGTTATTTTAAAGATGTATGAAAAATAGTGGAAACAGGTATGCTTAATGGAAGTGCTTCTTGGCAAAAATACAAAATATGTGCCATTTGTGTCTAAAAATGTATATTTGCTAACTTGGTTATTTACGTCATCGATCTTCTATGACTATTTTTATTCTGTCTGATTATTTTGTTTATATCGTTACAAAACGTCCTCTTAGGAATGGCATTTACAGTGAGAAAAAAGATTAATGCTGTGGAAAAAGAACTAATAGACGATCCCATTGAAAACATGCCCTAATTTTATCCAGCATTTATTATTAAAAACAGAAGATGACCCGTCATCGCCTCATTTCATGTTTTACTTCGTTGTTACCTCGTCGCTTCGACCCTTTGTTTTCTTAGGCCTTAACTCTGGTTCTCCTCTGTCTATTTCCTTTTTTGTCGCCCTTCATTTCATAATTCTATCGTCTTCGTTTTTGTTCTTGTTTTCAACTTATTAGTCCTGACCTCATCGCCTTTACCGCTATTCACTTTTTCCTGGTTTATTTTCTCACTTCCCAGTCCTTGCTGTCTCCTGTATAATCCTGGTCTTATCAAGCAAAGCTTTGCACCTCTATGATTGTCCTTAATTTTACTCTCGTAGTTTTGGTTCTCGTTCTCATTTCCCTACCCTTTTTTTAAGTGGTATTTATTATGTTTCATCTTCTTTTTTCTATTTTGTTTTTGATTAGACTACGATTGCCATCAACACCAGCAGTATTATACTGAACATGTCATTTTTATTTCCATCAGAAACAGCACCATCTGCATCTTGAGGATCAGCAAAATGATATTCTTATCATCGAATTATTTATCCTCAATGTTACTACCATCATTATCATTATCATCATCATCATCATCACCACCTCCTTTATGATCGTTACTAACATCATTATTATCATCATCATCATCATCAACACCTCTATGATCATTATTAACATCAGTATCATCATCATCATCATCGACATCATCACCATCTTTATGATCTTTATTAACATCATCAACATCATCAACACCTCTATGATCGTTATTAAGATCAGCATCATCATCATCATCATCATCATCATCACCACCTTTATGATTGTTATTAACATCATTCCTCGTATCGTTAAGTTCATCATTGTCTCCATCATGAATCTAAGTAAACGAGTGGGTGACGTTTAAGTATCAGTAATATGTCACTACAAGACTTACTATAATCTTGTATGATTAATCAGATCGATTGGTTTAATTGAGATTTGGGAAAAAGTTATTCCAGCTGAGGAATTGCAGTGTTGAGGACTAGAAAAATCTCTTTCGTAGTGACCTAATCAGACTGCAATATACATACAGCATTTTTGTCGTGTGATAATTGTTTTTAATCATAAGGGATTCCGTTCATTCGTTCGTTCCCCAATAAGAACGGTAAACATATCAATTTAAATAACTCGTATGAAATAGGTAAAATATAGATCTTAATCTTCATAATCACATAGGTTTGAACAAACGTCATGGTTTTGTCAGGTCTCTTCAAAATCGCAGAATTAGAGAATTGGTAAATTGCTTTATGATAATAAAAAACCCTCTAGATTAATCTGCATTCGTAGCGTTTCTTCATTACTTAGTACACGGAACCACATTCTCCATTTCTCTCTAGAATATTATGGTGGCTTTCGCCACTTTAAAGTTTTCCCTCTTAATATAATAAATGCTTTTTTTTAAATTATGGATGATTCAAGGGGCAAAAACTCAATTCTAACGTTCACAATTCTTTAACAAAAGTCTCCAATATACAGTTGTTACGTAGAGCCGGGGGTAAGGAAAGCAATGAAGAAAAGCTCATTTTTCTTAATTTCTGTTTTTTAAAAGTTATTACGACCGCACTCTATGTCAAGGTTAGATAACACAAGCATGAGAGGTTCATCATTATTATTTAAATTAGCATCATCATCATCATCGTCAATACCTTCATCATCATCTTGTGTAATCACAATCGTCTTCAATCATTTGTTACTTTCATCCTCACAATCATCATAATAATCATCATCATCGTCATCATCACAATCGTCACCATGATCATCATCAACATCGTCATCATCACAATCGTCACCATGATCATCATCAACATCGTCATCATCACAATCGTTATCGCCATCATCGCCATCACCATTTGATAATGTTATAATTTTCGTGATTTTCATCATGTAATCATCAATGAACACACCATGAAATAACAAAAACTCAGCAACGTGAACAAGTGATTATTGTTTTATTCACTTCATTTTTGGAGACTCCTCCCTTCCATGGCTCCCACACCAGGATGGCCACCACGCCCAGGAGGGCTCGGGGTTTAACGTCCATGCTCCCTGTAGCCCTGAGAAGGGCTTAGCCCCACGTGACCGCCAACTAGATTGGCACCCGCCGTAAGGATATTGGAAAGAGATGCACAGACAACAGACATAGCCTGTCAAGTAAAATATACACACAGGAATACACATTTTGACATTTCGATTTCCATGTTAAGATTATAAAAATTGGACAGCTCAAGATTGCTATAAATCATTTTTTGTAAATTTCATACGTATTAAAAATATCTAAGAAAAAGTTTTAATAATGAGCGAGGTACAATGGAAATCGGTAATTCAATCATACAACAACAAAAATTATTTCTATAAAAATTATAATTTGTTTTCTATTCTTTTTGTTAGACTTAATACACATCTAAATTTAGAAATAAATTTAAAGCACACAGTAGAAAAAAAATTAACAAAACTAATTATTGCAGATTTGTAACAAGTACCTAAGAATTAGTTGACCTCATTCTCAGTCATAAAGTCAAAAAAAATGCTAGTTTGGCTAACATTCAGTCCAAACTAGTCTATATATTTAATAATTGAAATGAAACTGAAAATTTACTCCAAATGCTTACGTCAGGAGTTTCAGTATCTTTATGCTCTCTTTCCAACCCCCCCCCCCCCCCCCCCCGCAAAGAAAACCACTCTTTCCCCCCAAAAAAAATATAAAAAATGCATAGCTGTATCATTACAACTGCAGGAGAAAGTTTAATGTTTATTTTTGAACGGTTCTAAGTTGTTAATCTGAGTTACCCAAAGTTCCCACTCATTATATTGACTTCGATATTTATTAAATGTAAACTCAAATCTAACAATTCAAATAAAACTTCATATCGTACGTTTATTGATGGATAGCATAAAATCCAAGAAATTAAGTACTCAGCAAAAGTATCACTGAATAACACAAAAATGCACTTCATAATGATCATGAAAAAGTTGATTGCACAAATAAAACAGAAGAGGAGTCTTTGATTTCTTCTCAGAGTAAAAATGAAAATAAAATCCTTGATGGCATTGCATATTCATATCACAGACAGTTGTTACTAAATTTTTTATATTGATCCCAAACTAATTTTTTTAAAAAGTATAAAATCTTCCAAAAGCTCAGGCACTTTTTCCTTTGGTGGTCATTGTAATACACTCTATCATACATTCAACTGCTCTTCTCAAACTCTAGTTACAACAATGAAAATCACTCCTCTAACTACCCATAACCCTATATGGTTTATTTTTGTTAGGGCACAGAAAAGGAAAAAAAAAAGAAACTGGAGGCAACAGAAATGTGGTTCCTTTGTGAATGCTACAAATCTAATGCACTGCAAAGAAATCAGACAAAATAGTGTTATGAGAAGCCGACACAATAAGATCACTCTTAAACAGACTACGTAAACACCAAGCAGCCTTTTATGGCCATGTGATGAGAAGAGAAACAAAAACATCTCGTGAGAACTAAAAATGGTCGAGGGAAAATGCAGCAAGGGAAAACAGCGTGAAAAGATGTTGGATGGACTAACAAAGAGGCTCAAAGTAGGACGAGTGACAAATACACTGAAAGCCACAAGAGATAGAGATGCGTGGAAGGTCAAAATTGCCTTCGCTTAACAGAACGACACCTGATTGATTGATTGATAGTAGTTTCTCTTCAATTGATAACCGCTTCTATAACGTTTGTTTTAATGCGCTTTACATTTAATAAAAAAGTCAAAGTTTTATCAATTACAGCAATAATAGAATATGTAGATTAATGTTGCCTTCTTCGTAAGACATATGTGATATAAAGATCTCAAATTGTGGAAATTCAAAGTAACTGTAAAAATTATATGAATACTAATAGTCTAAAGTTTATAAGAAATGAATTGTTAAAGATAACAGATTTCTTTGGACACACTTAAACCAAATGGGTAGTGATTTAAAAAAAAAAAATTTTTTTTCTTAAAGGGCCGTGGTGTGATTTCACAGTTATCATCCTAACAATAGAGCGTCCTGATACTGTTGATAGTTATACAAATAACAGTGATATTACAAAATACATCTACTGATATACTAAACCTATTGCCCTTCCTGATGCGGCTAATAATTATAACCATTAAACCATCAACATCCTATTATACTACTATTGCTACTACTACTTCCACAACACCATTATTACTCTTACTTCCCAACTGTTTTGCTTTCAACTCAAATATCACAAAACAACTTTAACAACTGTGACCATTTGATTAACCACCATTGAGATTGCTGTATATCCATAATGAAAATCGAAAAAAAAAAAAAAAAGCAAAGACGAAATGAATTAAGGGCACCTTTAACATCATGAGCCCTAGCAAACTATTTTGAAAGCAAGTGTTGGTTCTTGGACATTTATACTTGGAACAATTAACCTGCTGCTTTAATAAGGATTGAGAAGAGTAAAGAATATTTAACATTTGCTGCAATAAATTTTTGAAGAGGCTGCTATCAGTGGTACTACCTCTGGATTGAGACAAGTTTGGTCTCTCTTTTTCTTTCTTGCTCGTAAGACTGAACAATTACATAGAAAAATGTATCATAATTTATTACTTTTATTCTCTTTTATCTACCTAGCCATACCCATAACCTATCAAGCATTGCAGTTAGCTAGCTATACAAGCGTGATCCATTGAACTCTTCCCTTAACTTAAATTAAAACCAACTGATACAAGGATCAGTAGACATTACACAGGTGCATCAGTGTTGATTATGAAGCGTGCTTGTTAGTGTTAGTGACAAAGTTGATTAAAAAGAGAAGAAAAAGCATGCAATTCAAGAGTAGTGCCTGGGATGGATATACACTAATCGTCATGGTTTGTGTTTCTCTTGCATGCTGAGAAAGACAAATCATAATTTGTATTTACCTGATGACAAAAGCCGTCAATTTATGAATGCAGAAATTGTGCTTCAAAAATAACATCATGCATTCTATACACCTGTGTAATGTGCCATGATACTTTCTTTTTCTGCAGTTTTCTCCTTGTAAGCAAAAGAGACTTGAGGGATAAAAGTCCAGATGTACAGATTTCAACAATACTTTTTGGGAGCATGAAAAGTCACAGGCACAGCCAATTTATAAGCAATTTTACATAAGATTTGTGCAGTTATTTACACCTAGTACTTGTCAAGACTTATGTTCTTGGCTAGGCAATCTAAAATAAAGCCATTTGAATAATAGAAATTGGAAGATCTAAATGTAAAGCTTTGGTCTTACTCTGCTCAACCAAAGTAAAGTCCAGTAGGCCAACCGTTATAATTATAGATGAGACCAATCTATGTTTATTTAGAAAACATTTTTTTTTCTTTTCACTCAGCCTGCAGTCTCCAATTGATGGATAAGTGCTCTAAGCTCTCGGTGTACTGCAAGAGACTGGAAAGAGTACTTTTCTCCCTCCTTAAAATGGGTTATGTCCACTTTAATAAAATTTTGGTCGTTAAGAAAAATTATGTCAAGAGGTGTAATATTTGCATATATACAGGAAACCACTAAAAACAAATTTTGAACTCCTGACTCTATTCAGAACTTGCTAGAGGAGTGGAAACAGCTGATCTCTAATAATTGCATTTGTCATAATTGCCAGAAAAGGACAATAAATCTTATGGAAGGTTCATGAAAAATACAGAACTGAACATTTTTCATTACAAGTAATTTGTTTCCAACCTAAGCCTGTCAAATTTCAGACAAAATGGACCTGATGCTGAGAGAAAAAAAATTCTTCTCTTTGAAGAGGAACGACACAGAAAGTGAAAGTAAACGATGTGGTGCAGAGTGCTTAATAGATAAGAAAAAGGAATGTCGAAAACCTAAACAAAGGTCTCTGAAACATTTAAAACAATTCTTCTTGATAGATCTGTAGATATCTTAGTATGGACTTGAATGAGATAGCAAAATCCAACCTGAGCAACACTTGGATTGAGCCACATGCTCAACACAAGACAAGATGGTAGTAAAATCTGTACACATCAAGCCTTTGGAACGAAGCAAAGATGACAATGGTGAAAGAATCATCCTAGAATTATGGATTAGCCTTATGGATGGAGTGTTTTGTATTCATCAATATAATCAATAAATACATTAAATTTTACACCCGTAAAAAAAAATCTTATGATAAAAGTGAAGTTGCCAGTGCATACGATAAAGTCTAATAAGGAAGAACAAAGCCTTTTTTAAAAAAAGTATTTCGGAAAAAATAAACAAGAACAATTAAGCAGCTAAGCCCGCACAAATTTATACAAGTATAATTAACATTGAGAGAGAGAGAGAGAGAGAGAGAGAGAGAGAGAGAGAGAGAGAGAGAGAGAGAGAGAGAGAGAAAATGCATCACAAAAGGTTATAATGATTCTGGTGTTGATACAACCACCACAACCACAGTTCTGGCATCAACTATTTTAGCTGCTCTTCATCCTAGTGTTCCTTTCACTAATATTGGTGCTGATAATACTATAATTACTATTCATATATGGCGTAGGATATTTTACAAGTTTACTTCAAGAAACTTAAAAACAATTCCAAAAGTGTGCTGAGGGCTTATAGTTATACCATCAAAAGAAGAAGGAATGAATATTTACACAAAAACCAGGAAAATAAAGGGAAGTCTTGAGAGAAAAAGGATTACCTAAAGAAGAGGTGGGTATGAAAATAAAAAAGTGAAACTTGCTGTTGTCAATCCTTGTTGTATCTTTACATAAGTAATTTGTGTAAGACCAGTCATGCAGAGAACTGCATGAGTTTGACTTAGCATCACTTGACACCTGTATTGTCTAATCTCTCTAGCGTCAAAGTTTGTTTCTCCTGCAACGAACACAACAAAATTTAAACTAAAAGGATGAAAAAAAAGTTAAATACACTGTGTTTGAGCTTTTAAAAAGTAATGGAAATAATTCAGAGTCATTTGGCTCTTTATAAGATTATACCTTTACTCCCACATACCCACATTAATAGGAAGGACAATTACAAAAAGAAAGATAGAATACATAAATCCCATTAAAATATTGTTCACATTCAAGATAGTAATGGGCATTTTCTTTTCACACAACATTGATAAGTATGTAAACTAAAATTTAATTTACAATGTGTCTGTCTGCTCGTGTTTAATCATATTTTAAAAATGGCATCAATATAATTATTTTGACCATTAAATCTGCAGATATGACAATAGCTCATGATTTTAACATACATGTTTGAAAAGCTCGCCTCATTTTTGTACCTCTGCTATTTGCACTGGCTTTCAATCTGTTCTTTTATGGATCCACACTAACATCCTGCAGAGATCAAATGATTCTATCAGGCATTGAAATACATCAAATTTGACTTTAAAATACCAGGAAAAGAATATTACACAATTGAAAAAGTTGTTTCATATAACAAAATGTCTATAAAAAGTGAAATGAAAATACAATGCCATGAATAACATCATAGCTAAGATACATTCATGACCAAGTTTATAATTACTTGTACTTTCACTATGAAATATTTTATATCATAATTATTTTAACTTACCCTGGCAGGTACTGGAATATTTCATTGATGTATGATGCATTGGTGCAACTGGATCTGATCCTTGACTTCCTTGTTACCCATGATTTTCTTTGTCTTCTTTGTTATCTGTTCTTTGATTCTTGATATAATTTTCTGTGTTTACCAAAAATGAGGTAATTCTCATGTTTCGGATCAGGTCAACCTGCCCCCATGAACTGTTTGTTTTTCCTCTGCTCATTCTTGTAGGCTGAATGCTATCAGCTATAGTAAATCTTGTCTTTCTGATGCATTCAGTTCATATATTCGTCCTTGTCCAAATCCTTTAAAGCAGGAACTCTCTACTTCTTGTAATTCCTTTGCTGTCAGTCATAGTGAAAAAAAACAATAAAAGGTCTTTCATTTGAACAGAAAGTAATATTAAGTATCTTTTTTATATACATTGTGTAGGTGATAATTATGGTATTTCATTTGAACAGAAAGTACATGTAGTATTAAGAAATTTTTTATATAAAATGTCTACATGATAATTTTGAAGCTATAGAAATATTTATCTTTGAATATAAGTAAACTCGCCTTTGAATAAACAAACAGATTTTGTTTCAGCAAAAACTAAGGTATAAGTAAACCATTCATATGTGGATCAATAACAAGTCACTTACCTTTTATCTAGTGATGATGTTGCTGTCTTCATCCTCATGGGTAGACAAATATCTCAACACTAAATGATGCTTCTTGCCATAGCAGTAAAGGATGACAAAATTATTTTTATTTCAAAATAAAACGTAAATGAGTTTCGTCGTTTTTTTCCCTTGTTACAAAACATTTTCACTGTAAAAATTAAAATAAATAGCACGTTTTTTGTTCAAACTTATTAGAACGATCTTTGATATAGTACATAGAAAAAAAATGTTTATGTTACTAATGTGTAACATAAGATGCCTTTAAAAATAATTACAGATAGGGCAGCTACACCTCTGAGAAAAATCTTGGACCCTTCAACTTCTTCCCATCTACAATAGCCATGTTTCGCAGACT